>CATKUP010000598.1:0-115000 GCA_949786385.1 Onychomys leucogaster
TCTGCTTCTGAAACTGATACAAAGCACTGATCCTCTAACATCCAATGCTTGTCTGTTAAGATGAGAAACGTGTGAGCTTCATGAACGATGTAGTTCGTTTGAGCAGAAAAGTGACTGCCCTTACCTGAATTGAAGTCTTGCCTGTAGGAAGACTCAGAGCCTGGGATTTAACTCCATTTCTGAAGTAAAACACACAGCAGTGTAATCATCCATTGATCACACTCTGCTTTATTTTAAGAAGCACGCTCTTGCTTTCTAGAGTCTCTAAGACAGCAGGAAATGTGATTTTGCTGAGAACAAAAGAACAGTGTTTCCTACACATACGGACCATATCTAGTTCAACTCTGCTTCTGAAACTGATACAAAGCACTGGTCGTCTAACATCCAATGCTTGTCTGTTAAGATGAGAAATGTGTGAGCTCAGTGAATGATGTAGTTCGTTTGAGCTGAAAAGTGACTGCCCTTACCTGAAACGAAGTCTTGCTTGTAGGAAGACACAGAGATTGGGATTTAACTCCATTTCTGAAGGGAAACACACAGCATAGTTATCATCCATGGATCACAATCTGCTTTAGAGCGAGAAGCACGCTCTTGCTTTCTAGAGTCTCTAACAGAGCAGGAAACATGAGTGTGCTGAGAACAAAAGAACGGTGTTTCCTACACATACGGACCATATCTAGTCCAACTCTGCTTCTGAAACTCATACAAAGCACGGGTCCTCTAACATCCAATGCTTGTCAGTTAAGATGGGAAACGTGTGAGCTTCATGAACGATGTAGTTCGTTTGAGCAGAAAAGTGACTGCCGTTACCTGAAACGAAGTCTTGCTTGTAGGAAGACTCAGAGCCTGGGATTTAACTCCATTTCTGAAGTAAAACACACAGCAGTGTAATCATCCATTGATCACACTCTGCTTTAGAACAAGAAGCACGCTATTGCTTTCTAGAGTCTCTAAGACAGCAGGAAACGTTAGTGTGCTGAGAACAAAAGAACGGTGTTTCCTACACATACAGACCATATCTATTCCAACTCTTCTTCTGAAACAGATAGAATGCACTGGTCCTCTAACATCCAATGCTTGTCAGTTAAGATGAGAAACGTGTGAGCTTCGTGAAAGATGTAGTTCGTTTGAGCAGAAAAGTGACTGCCATTACCTGAAACGAAGTCTTGCTTGAAGGAAGACTCAGGGTTGGGATTTAACTCCATTTCTGAAGTGAACCACACAGCGTAGTTCTCATCCATTGATCACACTCTGCTTTAGAGCAAGAAGCACAATCTTGCTTTCTAGAGTCTCTAAGACAGCAGGATATCTGAGTGTGCCCAGAACAAAAGAACGGTGTTTCCTAAACATACGGACTATATGTAGTCCAAAACTTCTTCTGAAACTGATTGAATGCACTGGTCCTCTAACATCCAATGCTTGTCAGTTAAGATGAGAAACGTGTGAGCTTCGTGAACGATGTAGTTCATTTGAGCAGAAAAGTGACTGCCCTCACCTGAAACGAAGTCTTGCTTGTAGGGAGACTCAGAGCCTGGGATTTAACTCCTTTTCTGAAGTGAAACACACAGCATAGTTTTCATCCACGGATCACACTCTGCTTTAGATCGAGAAGCATGCTCTTGCTTTCTAGAGTCTCTAAGACAGCAGGAAACGTGAGTGTGCTGAGAACAAAAGAACGGTGTTTCCTACACATACGGACCATATCTAGTCCAAATCTGCTTCTGAAACTGATACAAAGCACTGATCCTCTAACATCCAATGCTTGTCTGTTAAGATGAGAAACGTGTGAGCTTCATGAACGATGTAGTTCCTTTGAGCAGAAAAGTGACTGCCCTTACCTGAATTGAAGTCTTGCCTGTAGGAAGACTCAGAGCCTGGGATTTAACTCCATTTTTGAAGTAAAACACACACCAGTGTAATCATCCATTGATCACACTATGCTTTATAACAAGAAGCATGCTCTTCCTTTCTAGAGTCTCTAAGACATCAGGAAACGTGATTTTGCTGAGAACATAAGAACGGTGTTTCCAACACATACGGACCATATCTAGTTCAACTCTGCTTCTGAAACTGATACAAAGCACTTGTCCTCTGACATCCAATGCTTGTCAGTTAAGATGAGAAACGTGTGAGCTTTGTGAATGATGTAGTTCCTTTGAACTGAAAAGTGACTGCCCTTACCTGAAACGAAGTCTTGCTTGTAGGAAGACACAGAGATTGTGATTTGACTCCATTTCTGAAGGGAAACACACAGCATAGTTATCATCCATGGATCACAATCTGCTTTAGAGCGAGAAGCACGCTCTTGCTTTCTAGAGTCTCTAACAGAGCAGGAAACGTGAGTGTGCTGAGAACAAAAGAACGGTGTTTCCTACACATACGGACCATATCTAGTCCAACTCTGCTTCTGAAACTCATACAAAGCACTGGTCCTCTAACATCCAATGCTTGTCAGTTAAGATGGGAAACGTGTGAGCTTCATGAACGATGTAGTTCGTTTGAGCAGAAAAGTGACTGCCGTTACCTGAAACGAAGTCTTGCTTGTAGGAAGACTCAGAGCCTGGGATTTAACTCCATTTCTGAAGTAAAACACACAGCAGTGTAATCATCCATTGATCACACTCTGCTTTAGAACAAGAAGCACGCTATTGCTTTCTAGAGTCTCTAAGACAGCAGGAAACCTTAGTGTGCTGAGAAAAAAAGAACGGTGTTTCCTACACATACAGACCATATCTATTCCAACTCTTCTTCTGAAACAGATAGAATGCACTGGTCCTCTAACATCCAATGCTTGTCAGTTAAGATGAGAAACGTGTGAGCTTCGTGAAAGATGTAGTTCGTTTGAGCAGAAAAGTGACTGCCATTACCTGAAACGAAGTCTTGCTTGAAGGAAGACTCAGAGTTGGGATTTAACTCCATTTCTGAAGTGAACCACACATCGTAGTTCTCATCCATTGATCACACTCTGCTTTAGAGCAAGAAGCACAATCTTGCTTTCTAGAGTCTCTAAGACAGCAGGATATCTGAGTGTGCCCAGAACAAAAGAACGGTGTTTCCTAAACATACGGACTATATGTAGTCCAAAACTTCTTCTGAAACTGATTGAATGCACTGGTCCTCTAACATCCAATGCTTGTCAGTTAAGATGAGAAACGTGTGAGCTTCGTGAACGATGTAGTTCATTTGAGCAGAAAAGTGACTGCCCTCACCTGAAACGAAGTCTTGCTTGTAGGGAGACTCAGAGCCTGGGATTTAACTCCTTTTCTGAAGTGAAACATACAGCATAGTTTTCATCGATGGATCACACTCTGCTTTAGAACGAGAAGCACGCTCTTGCTTTCTAGAGTCTCTAAGACAGCAGGAAATGTGAATGTGCTGAGAACAAAAGAACAGAGTTTCCTACACATACGGACCATATCTAGTCCAAATCTGCTTCTTAAACTGATACAAAGCACTGGTCCTCTAACATCTAATGCTTGTCTGTTAAGATGAGAAACGTGTGAGCTTTGTGAACGATATAGTTCCTTTGAACTGAAAAGTGATTGCTCTTACCTGAAAAGAAGTCTTTCTGGTAGGAAGACCCAGAGCCTGGGATTTAAGTCCATTTCTGAAGGGAAACACACAGCATAGTTCTCATCGATGGATCACACTCTGCTTTAGAGCAAGAAACACACTCTTGCTTTCTAGAGTCTCTAAGACAGCAGGAAATGTGAGTGTGCCCAGAACAAAAGAACGGTGTTTCCTACACATACGGACCACATGTAGTCCAACTCTGCTTCTGAAACTGATACAAAGCACTGGTCCTCTAACATCCAATGCTTGTCTCTTAAGATGAGAAACGTGTGAGCTTACTGAACGATGTAGTTCGTTTGAGCTGAAAAGTGACTGCCCTTACCTGAAACGAAGTCTTGCCTGTAGGAAGACACAGAGCAAGGGATTTAACTCCATTTCTGAAGGGAAACACACAGCATAGTTCTCATCCATTGATCACACTCTGCTTTAGAGCGAGAAGCAGGCTCTTGCTTTCTAAAGTCTCTAAGACAGCAGGAAATCTGAGTGTGCTGAGAACAAAAGAACGGTGTTTCCTACACATACGGACCATATCTAGTCCAAATCTGCTTCTGAAACTGATACAAATCACTTGTCCTCTGACATCCAATGCTTGTCAGTTAAGATGAGAAACGTGTGAGCTTTGTGAATGATGTAGTTCCTTTGAACTGAAAAGTGACTGCCCTTACCTGAAAAGAAGTCTTGCTTGTAGGAAGACACAGTGATTGTGATTTAACTCCATTTCTGAAGGGAAACACACTGCATAGTTCTCATCCATGGATCACAATCTGCTTATAGCGAGAAGCACGCTCTTGCTTTCTAGAGTCTCTAACACAGCAGGAAACGTGAGTGTGCAGAGAACAAAAGAACGGTGTTTCCTACACATACGGACCATATCTAGTCCAAATCTGCGTCTGAATCTCATACAAAGCACTGGTCCTCTACATCCAATGCTTGTCAGTTAACATGGGAAACGTGTGAGCTTCATGAACGATGTAGTTCGTTTGAGCAGAAAAGTGACTGCCCTTACCTGAAACGAAGTCTTGCTTGTAGGAAGACTCAGAGCCTGGGATTTAACTCCATTTCTGAAGTGAAACACACAGCAGTGTTCTCATCCATTGATGAAACTCTGCTTTAGAACAAGAAGCACGCTCTTGCTTTCTAGAGTCTCTAAGACAGCAGGAAACTTGAGTGTGCTGAAAACAAAAGAACGGTGTTTCCTATACATACAGACCATATCTAGTCCAACTGTGCTTCTGAAACTGATACAAAGCACTGACCCACTAACATCCCATGCTTGTCAGTTAAGATGGGAAACATGTGAGCTTAATGAACGTTGTAGTTCGTTTAAGCAGAAAAATGACTGCCCTTACCTGAATTGAAGTCTTACTTGTAGGAAGCCTCAGAGCCTGGGATTTAACTCCATTTCTGAAGTAAAACACGCAGCAGTGTAATCATCCATTGATCACACTCTGCTTCAGAACAAGAAGCACACTCTTGCTTTCTAGAGTCTCTAAGACAGCAGGAAACGTGATTTTGCTGAGAACAAAAGAACGGTGTTTCCTACACATACGGACCATATCTAGTCCAACTCTGCTTCTGAAACTGATACAAAGCACTGGCCGTCTAACATCCAATGCTTGTCTGTTAAGATGAGAAATGTGTGAGCTCAGTGAATGATGTAGTTCGTTTGAGCTGAAAAGTGACTGCCCTTACCTGAAACGAAGTCTTGCTTGTAGGAAGACACAGAGATTGTGATTTGACTCCATTTCTGAAGGGAAACACACAGCATAGTTATCATCCATGGATCACAATCTGCTTTAGAGCGAGAAGCACGCTCTTGCTTTCTAGAGTCTCTAACAGAGCAGGAAACGTGAGTGTGCTGAGAACAAAAGAACGGTGTTTCCTACACATACGGACCATATCTAGTCCAACTCTGCTTCTGAAACTCATACAAAGCACTGGTCCTCTAACATCCAATGCTTGTCAGTTAAGATGGGAAACGTGTGAGCTTCATGAACGATGTAGTTCGTTTGAGCAGAAAAGTGACTGCCGTTACCTGAAACGAAGTCTTGCTTGTAGGAAGACTCAGAGCCTGGGATTTAACTCCATTTCTGAAGTAAAACACACAGCAGTGTAATCATCCATTGATCACACTCTGCTTTAGAACAAGAAGCACGCTATTGCTTTCTAGAGTCTCTAAGACAGCAGGAAACCTTAGTGTGCTGAGAAAAAAAGAACGGTGTTTCCTACACATACAGACCATATCTATTCCAACTCTTCTTCTGAAACAGATAGAATGCACTGGTCCTCTAACATCCAATGCTTGTCAGTTAAGATGAGAAATGTGTGAGCTTCGTGAAAGATGTAGTTCGTTTGAGCAGAAAAGTGACTGCCATTACCTGAAAAGAAGTCTTGCTTGAAGGAAGACTCAGAGTTGGGATTTAACTCCATTTCTGAAGTGAACCACACATCGTAGTTCTCATCCATTGATCACACTCTGCTTTAGAGCAAGAAGCACAATCTTGCTTTCTAGAGTCTCTAAGACAGCAGGATATCTGAGTGTGCCCAGAACAAAAGAACGGTGTTTCCTAAACATACGGACTATATGTAGTCCAAAACTTCTTCTGAAACTGATTGAATGCACTGGTCCTCTAACATCCAATGCTTGTCAGTTAAGATGAGAAACGTGTGAGCTTCGTGAACGATGTAGTTCATTTGAGCAGAAAAGTGACTGCCCTCACCTGAAACGAAGTCTTGCTTGTAGGGAGACTCAGAGCCTGGGATTTAACTCCTTTTCTGAAGTGAAACACACAGCATAGTTTTCATCCATGGATCACACTCTGCTTTAGAACGAGAAGCACGCTCTTGCTTTCTAGAGTCTCTAAGACAGCAGGAAATGTGAATGTGCTGAGAACAAAAGAACAGAGTTTCCTACACATACGGACCATATCTAGTCCAAATCTGCTTCTTAAACTGATACAAAGCACTGGTCCTCTAACATCTAATGCTTGTCTGTTAAGATGAGAAACGTGTGAGCTTTGTGAACGATATAGTTCCTTTGAACTGAAAAGTGACTGCTCTTACCTGAAAAGAAGTCTTTCTGGTAGGAAGACCCAGAGCCTGGGATTTAAGTCCATTTCTGAAGGGAAACACACAGCATAGTTCTCATCGATGGATCACACTCTGCTTTAGAGCAAGAAACACACTCTTGCTTTCTAGAGTCTCTAAGACAGCAGGAAATGTGAGTGTGCCCAGAACAAAAGAACGGTGTTTCCTACACATACGGACCACATGTAGTCCAAATCTGCTTCTGAAACTGATACAAAGCACTGACCCTCTAACATCCAATGCTTGTCAGTTAAGATGAGAAACGTGTGAGCTTCATGAACGATGTAGTTTGTTTGAGCAGAAAAGTGACTGCCCTTACCTGAATTGATGTCTTGCTTGTAGGAAGACTCAGAGCCTGGGATTTAACTCCATTTCTGAAGTAAAGCACACAGCAGTGTTCTCATCCATTGATCACACTCTGCTTTAGAACAAGAAGCACGCTCTTGCTTTCTAGAGTCTCTAAGAAAGCAGGAAACGTGATTATGCTGAGAACAAAAGAACGGTGTTTCCTACACATACGGATATTATATAGTCCAACTCTGCTTCTGAAACTGATACAAAGCACTGGTCCTCTAACATCCAATGCTTGTCTCTTAAGATGAGAAACGTGTGAGCTTACTGAACGATGTAGTTCGTTTGAGCTGAAAAGTGACTGCCCTTACCTGAAACGAAGTCTTGCCTGTAGGAAGACACAGAGCAAGGGATTTAACTCCATTTCTGAAGGGAAACACACAGCATAGTTCTCATCCATTGATCACACTCTGCTTTAGAGCGAGAAGCAGGCTCTTGCTTTCTAAAGTCTCTAAGACAGCAGGAAATCTGAGTGTGCTGAGAACAAAAGAACGGTGTTTCCTACACATACGGACCATATCTAGTCCAAATCTGCTTCTGAAACTGATACAAATCACTTGTCCTCTGACATCCAATGCTTGTCAGTTAAGATGAGAAACGTGTGAGCTTTGTGAATGATGTAGTTCCTTTGAACTGAAAAGTGACTGCCCTTACCTGAAAAGAAGTCTTGCTTGTAGGAAGACACAGTGATTGTGATTTAACTCCATTTCTGAAGGGAAACACACTGCATAGTTCTCATCCATGGATCACAATCTGCTTATAGCGAGAAGCACGCTCTTGCTTTCTAGAGTCTCTAACACAGCAGGAAACGTGAGTGTGCAGAGAACAAAAGAACGGTGTTTCCTACACATACGGACCATATCTAGTCCAAATCTGCGTCTGAATCTCATACAAAGCACTGGTCCTCTACATCCAATGCTTGTCAGTTAACATGGGAAACGTGTGAGCTTCATGAACGATGTAGTTCGTTTGAGCAGAAAAGTGACTGCCCTTACCTGAAACGAAGTCTTGCTTGTAGGAAGACTCAGAGCCTGGGATTTAACTCCATTTCTGAAGTGAAACACACAGCAGTGTTCTCATCCATTGATGAAACTCTGCTTTAGAACAAGAAGCACGCTCTTGCTTTCTAGAGTCTCTAAGACAGCAGGAAACTTGAGTGTGCTGAAAACAAAAGAACGGTGTTTCCTATACATACAGACCATATCTAGTCCAACTGTGCTTCTGAAACTGATACAAAGCACTGACCCACTAACATCCCATGCTTGTCAGTTAAGATGGGAAACATGTGAGCTTAATGAACGTTGTAGTTCGTTTAAGCAGAAAAATGACTGCCCTTACCTGAATTGAAGTCTTACTTGTAGGAAGCCTCAGAGCCTGGGATTTAACTCCATTTCTGAAGTAAAACACGCAGCAGTGTAATCATCCATTGATCACACTCTGCTTCAGAACAAGAAGCACACTCTTGCTTTCTAGAGTCTCTAAGACAGCAGGAAACGTGATTTTGCTGAGAACAAAAGAACGGTGTTTCCTACACATACGGACCATATCTAGTCCAACTCTGCTTCTGAAACTGGTACAAAGCACTGGCCGTCTAACATCCAATGCTTGTCTGTTAAGATGAGAAATGTGTGAGCTCAGTGAATGATGTAGTTCGTTTGAGCTGAAAAGTGACTGCCCTTACCTGAAACGAAGTCTTGCTTGTAGGAAGACACAGAGATTGGGATTTAACTCCATTTCTGAAGGGAAACACACAGCATAGTTATCATCCATGGATCACAATCTGCTTTAGAGCGAGAAGCACGCTCTTGCTTTCTACAGTCTCTAACAGAGCAGGAAACGTGAGTGTGCTGAGAACAAAAGAACGGTGTTTCCTACACATACGGACCATATCTAGTCCAACTCTGCTTCTGAAACTCATACAAAGCACTGGTCCTCTAACATCCAATGCTTGTCAGTTATGATGGGAAACGTGTGAGCTTCATGAACGATGTAGTTCGTTTGAGCAGAAAAGTGACTGCCGTTACCTGAAACGAAGTCTTGCTTGAAGGAAGACTCAGAGTTGTGATTTAACTCCATTTCTGAAGTGAACCACACAGCGTAGTTCTCATCCATTGATCACACTCTGCTTTAGAGCAAGAAGCACAATCTTGCTTTCTAGAGTCTTTAAGACAGCAGGATATCTGAGTGTGCCCAGAACAAAAGAACGGTGTTTCCTAAACATACGGACTATATGTAGTCCAAAACTTCTTCTGAAACTGATTGAATGCACTGGTCCTCTAACATCCAATGCTTGTCAGTTAAGATGAGAAACGTGTGAGCTTCGTGAACGATGTAGTTCATTTGAGCAGAAAAGTGACTGCCCTCACCTGAAACGAAGTCTTGCTTGTAGGGAGACTCAGAGCCTGGGATTTAACACCTTTTCTGAAGTGAAACACACAGCATAGTTTTCATCCATGGATCACACTCTGCTTTAGAACGAGAAGCACGCTCTTGCTTTCTAGAGTCTCTAAGACAGCAGGAAATGTGAGTGTGCTGAGAACAAAAGAACAGCGTTTCCTACACATACGGACCATATCTAGTCAAAATCTGCTTCTTAAACTGATACAAAGCACTGGTCCTCTAACATCCAATGCTTGTCTGTTAAGATGAGCAACGTGTGAGCTTTGTGAATGATATAGTTCCTTTGAACTGTAAAGTGACTGCTCTTACCTGAAAAGAAGTCTTTCTGGTAGGAAGACCCAGAGCCTGGGATTTAAGTCCATTTCTGAAGGGAAACACACAGCATAGTTCTCATCCATTGCTCACACTCTGCTTTAGCGCGAGAAGTATGCTCTTGCTTTCTAGAGTCTCTAAGACAGCAGGAAATGTGAGTGTGCCCAGAACAAAAGAACGGTGTTTCCTACACATACGGACCATATGTAGTCCAAATCTGCTTCTGAAACTGATACAAAGCACTGAACCTCTAACTTCCAATGCTTGTCAGTTAAGATGAGAAACGTGTCAGATTCATGAACGATGTAGTTTGTTTGAGCAGAAAAGTGACTGCCCTTACCTGAATTGATGTCTTGCTTGTAGGAAGACTCAGAGCCTGGGATTTAACTCCATTTCTGAAGTAAAACACACAGCAGTGTTCTCATCCATTGATCACACTCTGCTTTAGAACAAGAAGCACGCTCTTGCTTTCTAGAGTCTCTAAGAAAGCAGGAAACGTGATTTTGCTGAGAACAAAAGAACGGTGTTTCCTACACATACGGATATTATATAGTCCAACTCTGCTTCTGAAACTGATACAAAGCACTGGTCCTCTAACATCCAATGCTTGTCTGTTAAGATGAGAAACGTGTGAGCTTCCTGAACGATGTAGTTCGTTTGAGCTGAAAAGTGACTGCCCTTACCTGAAACGAAGTCTTGCCTGTAGGAAGACACAGAGGAAGGGATTTAACTCCATTTCAGAAGGGAAACACACAGCATAGCTCTCATCCCTGGATCACACTCTGCTTTAGAGCGAGAAGCAGGCTCTTGCTTTCTAAAGTCTCTAAGACAGCAGGAAATCTGAGTGTGCCCAGAACAAAAGAACGGTGTTTCCTACACATACGGACTATATGTAGTCCAAAACTTCTTCTGAAACTGATACAATGCACAGGTCCTCTAACATCCAATGCTTGTCAGTTAAGATGATAATTGTGTGATCTTCGTTAACGATGTAGTTCGTTTGAGCAGAAAAGTGACTGCCCTTACCTGAAACGAAGTCTTGCTTGTAGGGAGACTCATGGCCTGGGATTTAACTCCTTTTCTGAAGTGAAACACACAGCATAGTTTTCATCCATGGATCACACTCTGCTTTAGAACGAGAAGCAAGCTCTTTCTTCTAGAGTCTCTAAGACAGCAGGAAACGTGAGTGTGCTGAGAACAAAAGAACGGTGTTTCCTACACATACGGACCATATCTAGTCCAAATCTGCTTCTTAAACTGATACAAAGCACTGATCCTCTAACATCCAATGCTTGTCTGTTAAGATGAGAAACGTGTGAGCTTCATGAACGATGTAGTTCGTTTGAGCAGAAAAGTGACTGCCCTTACCTGAATTGAAGTCTTGCCTGTAGGAAGACTCAGAGCCTGGGATTTAACTCCATTTCTGAAGTAAAACACAGCATAGTTCTCATCCATGGATCACACTCTGCTTTAGAGCGAGAAGCACGCTCTTGCTATTAGAGTCTCTAATATAGCAGGAAATCTGAGTGTGCCCAGAACAAAAGAACGGTGTTTCCTACATATACGGACCATATGTAGTCCAAATCTGCTTCTGAAACTGATACAATGCACTGGTCCTCTAACATCCAATGCTTGTCAGTTAAGATGAGAATCGTGTGATCTTCGTTAACGATGTAGTTCGTTTTGAGCAGAAAAGTGACTGCCCTTACCTTAAACGAAGTGTTGCTTGTTGGAAGACTCAGAGCCTGGGATTTAACTCCATTTCTGAAGTGAAAAACACAGCAGTGTTCTCATCCATTGATGAAACTCTGCTTTAGAACAAGAAGCACGCTCTTGCTTTCTAGAGTCTCTAAGACAGCAGGAAACGTGAGTGTGCTGAGAACAAAAGAACGGTGTTTCCTACACATACGGACCATATCTAGTCCAACTCTGCTTCTGAAACTGATACAAAGCACTGACCCACTAACATCCAATGCTTGTCAGTTAAGATGGGAAACGTGTGAGCTTAATGAATGATGTAGTTCATTTAAGCAGAAAAATGACTGCCCTTACCTGAATTGAAGTCTTACTTGTAGGAAGCCTCAGAGCCTGGGATTTAACTCCATTTCTGAAGTAAAACACGCAGCAGTGTAATCATCCATTGATCACACTCTGCTTTAGAAGAAGAAGCACACTCTTGCTTTCTAGAGTCTCTAAGACAGCAGGAAACGTGATTTTGCTGAGAACAAAAGAACGGTGTTTCCTACACATACGGACCATATCTAGTCCAACTCTGCTTCTTAAACTGATACAAAGCACTGGTCCTCTAACATCCAATGCTTGACTGTTAAGATGAGAAATGTGTGAGCTCAGTGAACGATGTAGTTCGTTTGAGCTGAAAAGTGACTGCCCTTACCTGAAACGAAGTCTTGCTTGTAGGAAGACACAGAGATTGGGATTTAAATCCATTCCTGAAGGGAAACACACAGCATAGTTCTCATCCATGGATCACACTCTGCTTTAGAGCGAGAAGCAGGCTCTTGCTTTCTAAAGTCTCTAAGACAGCAGGAAATCTGAGTGTGCCCAGAACAAAAGAACGGTGTTTCCTACACATACGGACTATATGTAGTCCAAAACTTCTTCTGAAACTGATACAATGCACAGGTCCTCTAACATCCAATGCTTGTCAGTTAAGATGAGAAACGTGTGTGCTTCGTGAAAGATGTAGTTCGTTTGAGCAGAAAAGTGACTGCCCTTACCTGAAACGAAGTCTTGCTTGTAGGGAGACTTAGAGCCTGGGATTTAACTCCTTTTCTGAAGTGAAACACACAACATAGTTTTCATCCACGGATCACACTCTGCTTTAGAACGAGAAGCATGCTCTTGCTTTCTAGAGTCTCTAAGACAGCAGGAAACGTGAGTGTGCTGAGAACAAAAGAACGGTGTTTCCTACACATATGGACCATATCTAGTCCAAATCTGCTTCTTAAACTGATACAAAGCACTGATCCTCTAACATCCAATGCTTGTCTGTTAAGATGAGAAACGTGTGAGCTTCATGAACGATGTAGTTCCTTTGAGCAGAAAAGTGACTGCCCTTACCTGAATTGAAGTCTTGCCTGTAGGAAGACTCAGAGCCTGGGATTTAACTCCATTTTTGAAGTAAAACACACACCAGTGTAATCATCCATTGATCACACTATGCTTTATAACAAGAACCATGCTCTTGCTTTCTAGAGTCTCTAAGACATCAGGAAACGTGATTTTGCCGAGAACAAAAGAACGGTGTTTCCAACACATACGGACCATATCTAGTTCAACTCTGCTTCTGAAACTGATACAAAGCACTTGTCCTCTGACATCCAATGCTTGTCAGTTAAGATGAGAAACGTGTGAGCTTTGTGAATGATGTAGTTCCTTTGAACTGAAAAGTGACTGCCCTTACCTGAAACGAAGTCTTGCTTGTAGGAAGACACAGAGATTGTGATTTAACTCCATTTCTGAAGGGAAACACACAGCATAGTTCTCATCCATGGATCACACTCTGCTTTAGAGCGAGAAGCACGCTCTTGCTATTAGAGTCTCTAATACAGCAGGAAATCTGAGTGTGCCCAGAACAAAAGAACAGTGTTTCCTACATATACGGACCATATGTAGTCCAAATCTGCTTCTGAAACTGATACAATGCACTGGTCCTCTAACATCCAATGCTTGTCAGTTAAGATGAGAATCGTGTGATCTTCGTTAACGATGTAGTTCGTTTGAGCAGAAAAGTGACTGCCCTTACCTTAAACGAAGTGTTGCTTGTTGGAAGACTCAGAGCCTGGGATTTAAGTCCATTTCTGAAGTGAAAAACACACCAGTGTTCTCATTTATTGATGAAACTCTGCTTTAGAACAAGAAGCACGCTCTTGCTTTCTAGAGTCTCTAAGACAGCAGGAAACGTGAGTGTGCTGAGAACAAAAGAACGGTGTTTCCTACACATACGGACCATATCTAGTCCAACTCTGCTTCTGAAACTGATACAAAGCACTGACCCACTAACATCCAATGCTTGGCAGTTAAGATGGGAAACGTGTGAGCTTAATGAATGATGTAGTTCATTTAAGCAGAAAAATGACTGCCCTTACCTGAATTGAAGTCTTACTTGTAGGAAGCCTCAGAGCCTGGGATTTAACTCCATTTCTGAAGTAAAACACGCAGCAGTGTAATCATCCATTGATCACACTCTGCTTTAGAAGAAGAAGCACACTCTTGCTTTCTAGAGTCTCTAAGACATCAGGAAACGTGATTTTGCTGAGAACAAAAGAACGGTGTTTCCAACACATACGGACCATATCTAGTTCAACTCTGCTTCTGAAACTGATACAAAGCACTTGTCCTCTGACATCCAATGCTTGTCAGTAAAGATGAGAAACATGTGAGCTTTGTGAATGATGTAGTTCCTTTGAACTGAAAAGTGACTGCCCTTACCTGAAACGAAGTCTTGCTTGTAGGAAGACACAGAGATTGTGATTTAACTCCATTTCTGAAGGGAAACACACAGCATAGTTCTCATCCATGGATCACACTCTGCTTTAGAGCGAGAAGCACGCTCTTGCTATTAGAGTCTCTAATATAGCAGAAAATCTGAGTGTGCCCAGAACAAAAGAACGGTGTTTCCTGCATATACGGACCATATGTAGTCCAAATCTGCTTCTGAAACTGATACAATGCACTGGTCCTCTAATATCCAATGCTTGTCAGTTAAGATGAGAATCGTGTGATCTTCGTTAACGATGTAGTTCGTTTTGAGCAGAAAAGTGACTGCCCTTACCTTAAACGAAGTGTTGCTTGTTGGAAGACTCAGAGCCTGGGATTTAACTCCATTTCTGAAGTGAAAAACACAGCAGTGTTCTCATCCATTGATGAAACTCTGCTTTAGAACAAGAAGCACGCTCTTGCTTTCTAGAGTCTCTAAGACAGCAGGAAACGTGAGTGTGCTGAGAACAAAAGAACGGTGTTTCCTACACATACGGACCATATCTAGTCCAACTCTGCTTCTGAAACTGATACAAAGCACTGACCCACTAACATCCAATGCTTGTCAGTTAAGATGGGAAACGTGTGAGCTTAATGAATGATGTAGTTCATTTAAGCAGAAAAATGACTGCCCTTACCTGAATTGAAGTCTTACTTGTAGGAAGCCTCAGAGCCTGGGATTTAACTCCATTTCTGAAGTAAAACACGCAGCAGTGTAATCATCCATTGATCACACTCTGCTTTAGAAGAAGAAGCACACTCTTGCTTTCTAGAGTCTCTAAGACAGCAGGAAACGTGATTTTGCTGAGAACAAAAGAACGGTGTTTCCTACACATACGGACCATATCTAG
Source organism: Onychomys leucogaster (assembly GCA_949786385.1). NCBI lineage: Eukaryota > Metazoa > Chordata > Mammalia > Rodentia > Cricetidae > Onychomys > Onychomys leucogaster. The sequence goes on from CATKUP010000598.1 coordinate 15,075, forward strand.
TCCAACTCTGCTTCTTAAACTGATACAAAGCACTGGTCCTCCTACATCCAATGCTTGACTGTTAAGATGAGAAATGTGTGAGCTCAGTGAACGATGTAGTTCGTTTGAGCTGAAAAGTGACTGCCCTTACCTGAAACGAAGTCTTGCTTGCAGGAAGACACAGAGATTGGGATTTAAATCCATTCCTGAAGGGAAACACACAGCATAGTTCTCATCCATGGATCACACTCTGCTTTAGAGCGAGAAGCAGGCTCTTGCTTTCTAAAGTCTCTAAGACAGCAGGAAATCTGAGTGTGCCCAGAACAAAAGAACGGTGTTTCCTACACATACGGACTATATGTAGTCCAAAACTTCTTCTGAAACTGATACAATGCACAGGTCCTCTAACATCCAATGCTTGTCAGTTAAGATGAGAAACGTGTGTGCTTCGTGAAAGATGTAGTTCGTTTGAGCAGAAAAGTGACTGCCCTTACCTGAAACGAGGTCTTGCTTGTAGGGAGACTTAGAGCCTGGGATTTAACTCCTTTTCTGAAGTGAAACACACAACATAGTTTTCATCCACGGATCACACTCTGCTTTAGAACGAGAAGCATGCTCTTGCTTTCTGGAGTCTCTAAGACAGCAGGAAACGTGAGTGTGCTGAGAACAAAAGAACGGTGTTTCCTACACATACGGACCATATCTAGTCCAAATCTGCTTCTTAAACTGATACAAAGCACTGATCCTCTAACATCCAATGCTTGTCTGTTAAGATGAGAAACGTGTGAGCTTCATGAACGATGTAGTTCCTTTGAGCAGAAAAGTGACTGCCCTTACCTGAATTGAAGTCTTGCCTGTAGGAAGACTCAGAGCCTGGGATTTAACTCCATTTTTGAAGTAAAACACACACCAGTGTAATCATCCATTGATCACACTATGCTTTATAACAAGAACCATGCTCTTGCTTTCTAGAGTCTCTAAGACATCAGGAAACGTGATTTTGCTGAGAACAAAAGAACGGTGTTTCCAACACATACGGACCATATCTAGTTCAACTCTGCTTCTGAAACTGATACAAAGCACTTGTCCTCTGAATCCAATGCTTGTCAGTTAAGATGAGAAACGTGTGAGCTTTGTGAATGATGTAGTTCCTTTGAACTGAAAAGTGACTGGCCTTACCTGAAACGAAGTCTTGCTTGTAGGAAGACACAGAGATTGTGATTTAACTCCATTTCTGAAGGGAAACACACAGCATAGTTCTCATCCATGGATCACACTCTGCTTTAGAGCGAGAAGCACGCTCTTGCTATTAGAGTCTCTAATATAGCAGGAAATCTGAGTGTGCCCAGAACAAAAGAACGGTGTTTCCTACATATACGGACCATATGTAGCCCAAATCTGCTTCTGAAACTGATACAATGCACTGGTCCTCTAACATCCAATGCTTGTCAGTTAAGATGAGAATCGTGTGATCTTCGTTAACGATGTAGTTCGTTTGAGCAGAAAAGTGACTGCCCTTACCTTAAACGAAGTGTTGCTTGTTGGAAGACTCAGAGCCTGGGATTTAAGTCCATTTCTGAAGTGAAAAACACAGCAGTGTTCTCATTTATTGATGAAACTCTGCTTTAGAACAAGAAGCACGCTCTTGCTTTCTAGGGTCTCTAAGACAGCAGGAAACGTGAGTGTGCTGAGAACAAAAGAACGGTGTTTCCTACACATACGGACCATATCTAGTCCAACTCTGCTTCTGAAACTGATACAAAGCACTGACCCACTAACATCCAATGCTTGTCAGTTAAGATGGGAAACGTGTGAGCTTAATGAATGATGTAGTTCATTTAAGCAGAAAAATGACTGCCCTTACCTGAATTGAAGTCTTACTTGTAGGAAGCCTCAGAGCCTGGGATTTAACTCCATTTCTGAAGTAAAACACGCAGCAGTGTAATCATCCATTGATCACACTCTGCTTTAGAAGAAGAAGCACACTCTTGCTTTCTAGAGTCTCTAAGACATCAGGAAACGTGATTTTGCTGAGAACAAAAGAACGGTGTTTCCAACACATACGGACCATATCTAGTTCAACTCTGCTTCTGAAACTGATACAAAGCACTTGTCCTCTGACATCCAATGCTTGTCAGTAAAGATGAGAAACATGTGAGCTTTGTGAATGATGTAGTTCCTTTGAACTGAAAAGTGACTGCCCTTACCTGAAACGAAGTCTTGCTTGTAGGAAGACACAGAGATTGTGATTTAACTCCATTTCTGAAGGGAAACACACAGCATAGTTCTCATCCATGGATCACACTCTGCTTTAGAGCGAGAAGCACGCTCTTGCTATTAGAGTCTCTAATATAGCAGAAAATCTGAGTGTGCCCAGAACAAAAGAACGGTGTTTCCTACATATACGGACCATATGTAGTCCAAATCTGCTTCTGAAACTGATACAATGCACTGGTCCTCTAACATCCAATGCTTGTCAGTTAAGATGAGAATCGTGTGATCTTCGTTAACGATGTAGTTCGTTTTGAGCAGAAAAGTGACTGCCCTTACCTTAAACGAAGTGTTGCTTGTTGGAAGACTCAGAGCCTGGGATTTAACTCCATTTCTGAAGTGAAAAACACAGCAGTGTTCTCATCCATTGATGAAACTCTGCTTTAGAACAAGAAGCACGCTCTTGCTTTCTAGAGTCTCTAAGACAGCAGGAAACGTGAGTGTGCTGAGAACAAAAGAACGGTGTTTCCTACACATACGGACCATATCTAGTCCAACTCTGCTTCTGAAACTGATACAAAGCACTGACCCACTAACATCCAATGCTTGTCAGTTAAGATGGGAAACGTGTGAGCTTAAGGAATGATGTAGTTCATTTAAGCAGAAAAATGACTGCCCTTACCTGAATTGAAGTCTTACTTGTAGGAAGCCTCAGAGCCTGGGATTTAACTCCATTTCTGAAGTAAAACACGCAGCAGTGTAATCATCCATTGATCACACTCTGCTTTAGAAGAAGAAGCACACTCTTGCTTTCTAGAGTCTCTAAGACAGCAGGAAACGTGATTTTGCTGAGAACAAAAGAACGGTGTTTCCTACACATACGGACCATATCTAGTCCAACTCTGCTTCTTAAACTGATACAAAGCACTGGTCCTCTAACATCCAATGCTTGACTGTTAAGATGAGAAATGTGTGAGCTCAGTGAACGATGTAGTTCGTTTGAGCTGAAAAGTGACTGCCCTTACCTGAAACGAAGTCTTGCTTGCAGGAAGACACAGAGATTGGGATTTAAATCCATTCCTGAAGGGAAACACACAGCATAGTTCTCATCCATGGATCACACTCTGCTTTAGAGCGAGAAGCAGGCTCTTGCTTTCTAAAGTCTCTAAGACAGCAGGAAATCTGAGTGTGCCCAGAACAAAAGAACGGTGTTTCCTACACATACGGACTATATGTAGTCCAAAACTTCTTCTGAAACTGATACAATGCACAGGTCCTCTAACATCCAATGCTTGTCAGTTAAGATGAGAAACGTGTGTGCTTCGTGAAAGATGTAGTTCGTTTGAGCAGAAAAGTGACTGCCCTTACCTGAAACGAGGTCTTGCTTGTAGGGAGACTTAGAGCCTGGGATTTAACTCCTTTTCTGAAGTGAAACACACAACATAGTTTTCATCCACGGATCACACTCTGCTTTAGAACGAGAAGCATGCTCTTGCTTTCTGGAGTCTCTAAGACAGCAGGAAACGTGAGTGTGCTGAGAACAAAAGAACGGTGTTTCCTACACATACGGACCATATCTAGTCCAAATCTGCTTCTTAAACTGATACAAAGCACTGATCCTCTAACATCCAATGCTTGTCTGTTAAGATGAGAAACGTGTGAGCTTCATGAACGATGTAGTTCCTTTGAGCAGATAAGTGACTGCCCTTACCTGAATTGAAGTCTTGCCTGTAGGAAGACTCAGAGCCTGGGATTTAACTCCATTTTTGAAGTAAAACACACACCAGTGTAATCATCCATTGATCACACTATGCTTTATAACAAGAACCATGCTCTTGCTTTCTAGAGTCTCTAAGACATCAGGAAACGTGATTTTGCTGAGAACAAAAGAACGGTGTTTCCAACACATACGGACCATATCTAGTTCAACTCTGCTTCTGAAACTGATACAAAGCACTTGTCCTCTGAATCCAATGCTTGTCAGTTAAGATGAGAAACGTGTGAGCTTTGTGAATGATGTAGTTCCTTTGAACTGAAAAGTGACTGCCCTTACCTGAAACGAAGTCTTGCTTGTAGGAAGACACAGAGATTGTGATTTAACTCCATTTCTGAAGGGAAACACACAGCATAGTTCTCATCCATGGATCACACTCTGCTTTAGAGCGAGAAGCACGCTCTTGCTATTAGAGTCTCTAATATAGCAGGAAATCTGAGTGTGCCCAGAACAAAAGAACGGTGTTTCCTACATATACGGACCATATGTAGTCCAAATCTGCTTCTGAAACTGATACAATGCACTGGTCCTCTAACATCCAATGCTTGTCAGTTAAGATGAGAATCGTGTGATCTTCGTTAACGATGTAGTTCGTTTGAGCAGAAAAGTGACTGCCCTTACCTTAAACGAAGTGTTGCTTGTTGGAAGACTCAGAGCCTGGGATTTAAGTCCATTTCTGAAGTGAAAACACAGCAGTGTTCTCATTTATTGATGAAACTCTGCTTTAGAACAAGAAGCACGCTCTTGCTTTCTAGAGTCTCTAAGACAGCAGGAAACGTGAGTGTGCTGAGAACAAAAGAACGGTGTTTCCTACACATACGGACCATATCTAGTCCAACTCTGCTTCTGAAACTGATACAAAGCACTGACCCACTGACATCCAATGCTTGTCAGTTAAGATGGGAAACGTGTGAGCTTAATGAATGATGTAGTTCATTTAAGCAGAAAAATGACTGCCCTTACCTGAATTGAAGTCTTACTTGTAGGAAGCCTCAGAGCCTGGGATTTAACTCCATTTCTGAAGTAAAACACGCAGCAGTGTAATCATCCATTGATCACACTCTGCTTTAGAAGAAGAAGCACACTCTTGCTTTCTAGAGTCTCTAAGACAGCAGGAAACGTGATTTTGCTGAGAACAAAAGAACGGTGTTTCCTACACATACGGACCATATCTAGTCCAACTCTGCTTCTGAAACTGATACAAAGCACTGGTCCTCTAACATCCAATGCTTGACTGTTAAGATGAGAAATGTGTGAGCTCAGTGAACGATGTAGTTCGTTTGAGCTGAAAAGTGACTGCCCTTACCTGAAACGAAGTCTTGCTTGTAGGAAGACACAGAGATTGGGATTTAAATCCATTTCTGAAGGGAAACACACAGCATAGTTCTCATCCATGGATCACAATCTGCTTTAGAGCGAGAAGCAGGCTCTTGCTTTCTAAATTCTCTAAGACAGCAGGAAATCTGAGTGTGCCCAGAACAAAAGAACGGTGTTTCCTACACATACAGACTATATGTAGTCCAAAACTTCTTCTGAAACTGATACAATGCACAGGTCCTCTAACATCCAATGCTTGTCAGTTAAGATGATAATCGTGTGATCTTCGTTAACGATGTAGTTCGTTTGAGCAGAAAAGTGACTGCCCTTACCTGAAACGAAGTCTTGCTTGTAGGGAGACTCATGGCCTGGGATTTAACTCCTTTTCTGAAGTGAAACACACAACATAGTTTTCATCCATGGATCACACTCTGCTTTAGAACGAGAAGCAAGCTCTTGCTTCTAGAGTCTCTAAGACAGCAGGAAACGTGAGTGTGCTGAGAACAAAAGAACGGTGTTTCCTACACATACGGACCATATCTAGTCCAAATCTGCTTCTTAAACTGATACAAAGCACTGATCCTCTAACATCCAATGCTTGTCTGTTAAGATGAGAAACGTGTGAGCTTCATGAAGGATGTAGTTCGTTTGAGCAGAAAAGTGACTGCCCTTACCTGAATTGAAGTCTTGCCTGTAGGAAGACTCAGAGCCTGGGATTTAACTCCATTTCTGAAGTAAAACACACAGCAGTGTAATCATCCATTGATCACACTCTGCTTTATTTTAAGAAGAACGCTCTTGCTTTCTAGAGTCTCTAAGACAGCAGGAAACGTGATTTTGCTGAGAACAAATGAACAGTGTTTCCTACACATACGGACCATATCTAGTTCAACTCTGCTTCTGAAACTGATACAAAGCACTGGTCCTCTAACATCCAATGCTTGTCAGTTAAGATGAGAAACGTGTGAGCTTTGTGAATGAAGTAGTTCCTTTGAACTGAAAAGTGACTGCCCTTACCTGAAACGAAGTCTTGCTTGTAGTAAGACACAGAGCCTGGGATTTAACTCCATTTCTTAAGAGAAACACACAGCATAGTTCTCATCCATGGATCACACTCTGCTTTAGAGCGAGAAGCACGCTCTTGCTATTAGAGTCTCTAATATAGCAGGAAATCTGAGTGTGCCCAGACCAAAGAACGGGGTTTCCTACATATACGGACCATATGTAGTCCAAATCTGCTTCTGAAACTGATACAATGCACTGGTCCTCTAACATCCAATGCTTGTCAGTTAAGATGAGAATCGTGTGATCTTCGTTAACGATGTAGTTCCTTTGAGCAGAAAAGTGACTGCCCTTACCTTAAACGAAGTGTTGCTTGTTGGAAGACTAAGAGCCTGGGATTTAACTCCATTTCTGAAGTGAAAAACACAGCAGTGTTCTCATCCATTGATGAAACTCTGCTTTAGAACAAGAAGCACGCTCTTACTTTCTAGAGTCTCTAAGACAGCAGGAAACGTGAGTGTGCTGAGAACAAAAGAACGGTGTTTCCTACACATACGGACCATATCTAGTCCAACTCTGCTTCTGAAACTGATACAAAGCACTGACCCACTAACATCCAATGCTTGTCAGTTAAGATGAGAAACGTGTGAGCTTAATGAATGATGTAGTTCATTTAAGCAGAAAAATGACTGCCCTTACCTGAATTGAAGTCTTACTTGTAGGAAGCCTCACAGCCTGGGATTTAACTCCATTTCTGAAGTAAAACACGCAGCAGTGTAATCATCCATTGATCACACTCTGCTTTAGAAGAAGAAGCACACTCTTGCTTTCTAGAGTCTCTAAGACAGCAGGAAACGTGATTTTGCTGAGAACAAAAGAACGGTGTTTCCTACACATACGGACCATATCTAGTCCAACTCTGCTTCTGAAACTGATACAAAGCACTGGTCCTCTAACATCCAATGCTTGACTCTTAAGATGAGAAATGTGTGAGCTCAGTGAACGATGTAGTTCGTTTGAGCTGAAAAGTGACTGCCCTTACCTGAAACGAAGTCTTGCTTGTAGGAAGACACAGAGATTGGGATTTAAATCCATTTCTGAAGGGAAACACACAGCATAGTTCTCATCCATGGATCACACTCTGCTTTAGAGCGAGAAGCATGCTCTTGCTTTCTAAAGTCTCTAAGACAGCAGGAAATCTGAGTGTGCCCAGAACAAAAGAACGGTGTTTCCTACACATACGGACTATATGTAGTCCTAAACTTCTTCTGAAACTGATACAATGCACAGGTCCTCTAACATCCAATGTTTGTCAGTTAAGATGATAATCGTGTGATCTTCGTTAACGATGTAGTTCGTTTGAGCAGAAAAGTGACTGTCCTTACCTGAAACGAAGTCTTGCTTGTAGGGAGACTCATGGCCTGGGATTTAACTGCTTTTCTGAAGTGAAACACACAGCATAGTTTTCATCCATGGATCACACTCTGCTTTAGAACGAGAAGCAAGCTCTTGCTTCTAGAGTCTCTAAGACAGCAGGAAACGTGAGTGTGCTGAGAACAAAAGAACGGTGTTTCCTACACATACGGACCATATCTAGTCCAAATCTGCTTCTCAAACTGATACAAAGCACTGATCCTCTAACATCCAATGCTTGTCTGTTAAGATGAGAAACGTGTGAGCTTCATGAACGATGTAGTTCGTTTGAGCAGAAAAGTGACTGCCCTTACCTGAATTGAAGTCTTGCCTGTAGGAAGACTCAGAGCCTGGGATTTAACTCCATTTCTGAAGTAAAACACACAGCAGTGTAATCATCCATTGATCACACTCTGCTTTATTTTAAGAAGAACGCTCTTGCTTTCTAGAGTCTCTAAGACAGCAGGAAACGTGATTTTGCTGAGAACAAAAGAACAGTGTTTCCTACACATACGGACCATATCTAGTTCAACTCTGCTTATGAAACTGATACAAAGCACTTGTCCTCTGACATCCAATGCTTGTCAGTTAAGATGAGAAACGTGTGAGCTTTGTGAATGATGTAGTTCCTTTGAACTGAAAAGTGACTGCCCTTACCTGAAACGAAGTCTTGCATGTAGGAAGACACAGAGATTGTGATTTAACTCCATTTCTGAAGGGAAACACACAGCATAGTTCTCATCCATGGATCACACTCTGCTTTAGAGCGAGAAGCACGCTCTTGCTATTAGAGTCTCTAATATAGCAGGAAATCTGAGTGTGCCCAGAACAAAAGAACGGTGTTTCCTACATATACGGACCATATGTAGTCCAAATCTGCTTCTGAAACTGATACAATGCACTGGTCCTCTAACATCCAATGCTTGTCAGTTAAGATGAGAATCGTGTGATATTCCTTAAAGATGTAGTTCGTTTGAGCAGAAAAGTGACTGCCCTTAACTTAAACGAAGTGTTGCTTGTTGGAAGACTCAGAGCCTGGGATTTAACTCCATTTCTGAAGTGAAAAACACAGCAGTGTTCTCATCCATTGATGAAACTCTGCTTTAGAACAAGAAGCACGCTCTTGCTTTCTAGAGTCTCTAAGACAGCAGGAAACGTGAGTGTGCTGAGAACAAAAGAACGGTGTTTCCTACACATACGGACCATATCTAGTCCAACTCTGCTTCTGAAACTGATACAAAGCACTGACCCACTAACATCCAATGCTTGTCAGTTAAGATGGGAAACGTGTGAGCTTAATGAATGATGTAGTTCATTTAAGCAGAAAAATGACTGCCCTTACCTGAATTGAAGTCTTACTTGTAGGAAGCCTCAGAGCCTGGGATTTAACTCCATTACTGAAGTAAAACACGCAGCAGTGTAATCATCCATTGATCACACTCTGCTTTAGAAGAAGAAGCACACTCTTGCTTTCTAGAGTCTCTAAGACAGCAGGAAAAGTGATTTTGCTGAGAACAAAAGAACGGTGTTTCCTACACATACGGACCATATCTAGTCCAACTCTGCTTCTTAAACTGATACAAAGCACTGGTCCTCTAACATCCAATGCTTGACTGTTAAGATGAGAAATGTGTGAGCTCAGTGAACGATGTAGTTCGTTTGAGCTGAAAAGTGACTGCCCTTACCTGAAACGAAGTCTTGCTTGTAGGAAGACACAGAGATTGGGATTTAAATCCATTTCTGAAGGGAAACACACAGCGTAGTTCTCATCCATGGATCACAATCTGCTTTAGAGCGAGAAGCAGGCTCTTGCTTTCTAAAGTCTCTAAGACAGCAGGAAATCTGAGTGTGCCCAGAACAAAAGAACGGTGTTTCCTACACATACGGACTATATGTAGTCCTAAACTTCTTCTGAAACTGATACAATGCACAGGTCCTCTAACATCCAATGTTTGTCAGTTAAGATGATAATCGTGTGATCTTCGTTAACGATGTAGTTCGTTTGAGCAGAAAAGTGACTGTCCTTACCTGAAACGAAGTCTTGCTTGTAGGGAGACTCATGGCCTGGGATTTAACTGCTTTTCTGAAGTGAAACACACAGCATAGTTTTCATCCATGGATCACACTCTGCTTTAGAACGAGAAGCAAGCTCTTGCTTCTAGAGTCTCTAAGACAGCAGGAAACGTGAGTGTGCTGAGAACAAAAGAACGGTGTTTCCTACACATACGGACCATATCTAGTCCAAATCTGCTTCTCAAACTGATACAAAGCACTGATCCTCTAACATCCAATGCTTGTCTGTTAAGATGAGAAACGTGTGAGCTTCATGAACGATGTAGTTCGTTTGAGCAGAAAAGTGACTGCCCTTACCTGAATTGAAGTCTTGCCTGTAGGAAGACTCAGAGCCTGGGATTTAACTCCATTTCTGAAGTAAAACACACAGCAGTGTAATCATCCATTGATCACACTCTGCTTTATTTTAAGAAGAACGCTCTTGCTTTCTAGAGTCTCTAAGACAGCAGGAAACGTGATTTTGCTGAGAACAAAAGAACAGTGTTTCCTACACATACGGACCATATCTAGTTCAACTCTGCTTATGAAACTGATACAAAGCACTTGTCCTCTGACATCCAATGCTTGTCAGTTAAGATGAGAAACGTGTGAGCTTTGTGAATGATGTAGTTCCTTTGAACTGAAAAGTGACTGCCCTTACCTGAAACGAAGTCTTGCATGTAGGAAGACACAGAGATTGTGATTTAACTCCATTTCTGAAGGGAAACACACAGCATAGTTCTCATCCATGGATCACACTCTGCTTTAGAGCGAGAAGCACGCTCTTGCTATTAGAGTCTCTAATATAGCAGGAAATCTGAGAGTGCCCAGAACAAAAGAACGGTGTTTCCTACATATACGGACCATATGTAGTCCAAATCTGCTTCTGAAACTGATACAATGCACTGGTCCTCTAACATCCAATGCTTGTCAGTTAAGATGAGAATCGTGTGATATTCCTTAAAGATGTAGTTCGTTTGAGCAGAAAAGTGACTGCCCTTAACTTAAACGAAGTGTTGCTTGTTGGAAGACTCAGAGCCTGGGATTTAACTCCATTTCTGAAGTGAAAAACACAGCAGTGTTCTCATCCATTGATGAAACTCTGCTTTAGAACAAGAAGCACGCTCTTGCTTTCTAGAGTCTCTAAGACAGCAGGAAACGTGAGTGTGCTGAGAACAAAAGAACGGTGTTTCCTACACATACGGACCATATCTAGTCCAACTCTGCTTCTGAAACTGATACAAAGCACTGACCCACTAACATCCAATGCTTGTCAGTTAAGATGGGAAACGTGTGAGCTTAATGAATGATGTAGTTCATTTAAGCAGAAAAATGACTGCCCTTACCTGAATTGAAGTCTTACTTGTAGGAAGCCTCAGAGCCTGGGATTTAACTCCATTACTGAAGTAAAACACGCAGCAGTGTAATCATCCATTGATCACACTCTGCTTTAGAAGAAGAAGCACACTCTTGCTTTCTAGAGTCTCTAAGACAGCAGGAAAAGTGATTTTGCTGAGAACAAAAGAACGGTGTTTCCTACACATACGGACCATATCTAGTCCAACTCTGCTTCTTAAACTGATACAAAGCACTGGTCCTCTAACATCCAATGCTTGACTGTTAAGATGAGAAATGTGTGAGCTCAGTGAACGATGTAGTTCGTTTGAGCTGAAAAGTGACTGCCCTTACCTGAAACGAAGTCTTGCTTGTAGGAAGACACAGAGATTGGGATTTAAATCCATTTCTGAAGGGAAACACACAGCGTAGTTCTCATCCATGGATCACAATCTGCTTTAGAGCGAGAAGCAGGCTCTTGCTTTCTAAAGTCTCTAAGACAGCAGGAAATCTGAGTGTGCCCAGAACAAAAGAACGGTGTTTCCTACACATACGGACTATATGTAGTCCTAAACTTCTTCTGAAACTGATACAATGCACAGGTCCTCTAACATCCAATGCTTGTCAGTTAAGATGATAATCGTGTGATCTTTGTTAACGATGTAGTTCGTTTGAGCAGAAAAGTGACTGTCCTTACCTGAAACGAAGTCTTGCTTGTAGGGAGACTTAGTGCCTGGGATTTAACTCCTTTTCTGAAGTGAAACACACAGCATAGTTTTCATCCACGGATCACACTCTGCTTTAGAACGAGAAGCATGCTCTTGCTTTCTAGAGTCTCTAAGACAGCAGGAAACGTGAGTGTGCTGAGAACAAAAGAACGGTGCTTCCTACACATACGGACCATATCTAGTCCAAATCTGCTTCTGAAACTGATACAAAGCACTGATCCTCTAACATCCAATGCTTGTCTGTTAAGATGAGAAACGTGTGAGCTTCATGAACGATGTAGTTCGTTTGAGCAGAAAAGTGACTGCCCTTACCTGAATTGAAGTCTTGCCTGTAGGAAGACTCAGAGCCTGGGATTTAACTCCATTTCTGAAGTAAAACACACAGCAGTGTAATCATCCATTGATCACACTCTGCTTTATTTTAAGAAGAACGCTCTTGCTTTCTAGAGTCTCTAAGACAGCAGGAAACGTGATTTTGCTGAGAACAAAAGAACAGTGTTTCCTACACATATGGACCATATCTAGTTCAACTCTGCTTCTGAAACTGATACAAAGCACTGGTCCTCTAACATCCAATGCTTGTCAGTTAAGATGAGAAACGTGTGAGCTTTGTGAATGATGTAGTTCCTTTGAACTGAAAAGTGACTGCCCTTACCTGAAACGAAGTCTTGCTTGTAGTAAGACACAGAGCCTGGGATTTAACTCCATTTTTGAAGTAAAACACACACCAGTGTAATCATCCATTGATAACACTATGCTTTATAACAAGAAGCATGCTCTTGCTTTCTAGAGTCTCTAAGACATCAGGAAACGTGATTTTGCTGAGAACAAAAGAACGGTGTTTCCAACACATACGGACCATATCTAGTTCAACTCTGCTTCTGAAACTGATACAAAGCACTTGTCCTCCTACATCCAATGCTTGTCAGTTAAGATGAGAAACGTGTGAGCTTTGTGAATGATGTAGTTCCTTTGAACTGAAAAGTGACTGCCCTTACCTGAAACGAAGTCTTGCATGTAGGAAGACACAGAGATTGTGATTTGACTCCATTTCTGAAGGGAAACACACAGCATAGTTCTCATCCATGGATCACGCTCTGCTTTAGAGCGAGAAGCACGCTCTTGCTATTAGAGTCTCTAATATAGCAGGAAATCTGAGTGTGCCCAGAACAAAAGAACGGAGTTTCCTACATATACGGACCATATGTAGTCCAAATCTGCTTCTGAAACTGATACAATGCACTGGTCCTCTAACATCCAATGCTTGTCAGTTAAGATGAGAATCGTGTGATATTCCTTAACGATGTAGTTCGTTTGAGCAGAAAAGTGACTGCCCTTACCTTAAACGAAGTGTTGCTTGTTGGAAGACTCAGAGCCTGGGATTTAACTCCATTTCTGAAGTGAAAAACACAGCAGTGTTCTCATTTATTGATGAAACTCTGCTTTAGAACAAGAAGCACGCTCTTGCTTTCTAGAGTCTCTAAGACAGCAGGAAACGTGAGTATGCTGAGAACAAAAGAACGGTGTTTCCTACACATACGGACCATATCTAGTCCAACTCTGCTTCTGAAACTGATACAAAGCACTGACCCACTAACATCCAATGCTTGTCAGTTAAGATTGGAAACGTGTGAGCTTAATGAATGATGTAGTTCATTTAAGCAGAAAAATGACTGCCCTTACCTGAATTGAAGTCTTACTTGTAGGAAGCCTCAGAGCCTGGGATTTAACTCCATTACTGAAGTAAAACACGCAGCAGTGTAATCATCCATTGATTACACTCTGCTTTAGAAGAAGAAGCACACTCTTGCTTTCTAGAGTCTCTAAGACAGCAGGAAACGTGATTTTGCTGAGAACAAAAGAACGGTGTTTCCTACACATACGGACCATATCTAGTCCAACTCTGCTTCTTAAACTGATACAAAGCACTGGTCCTCTAACATCCAATGCTTGAGTGTTAAGATGAGAAATGTGTGAGCTCAGTGAACGATGTAGTTCGTTTGAGCTGAAAAGTGACTGCCCTTACCTGAAACGAAGTCTTGCTTGTAGGAAGACACAGAGATTGGGATTTAAATCCATTTCTGAAGGGAAACACACAGCGTAGTTCTCATCCATGGATCACAATCTGCTTTAGAGCGAGAAGCACGCTCTTACTTTCTAGAGTCTCTAACACAGCGGGAAACGTGAGTGTGCCCAGAACAAAAGAACGGTGTTTCCTACACATACAGACTATATGTAGTCCAAAACTTCTTCTGAAACAGATAGAATGCACTGGTCCTCTAACACCCAAGCTTGTCAGTTAAGATGAGAAACGTGTGTGCTTCGTGAAAGATGTAGTTCGTTTGAGCAGAAAAGTGACTGCCCTTACCTGAAACGAAGTCTTGCTTGTAGGGAGACTTAGTGCCTGGGATTTAACTCCTTTTCTGAAGTGAAACACACAGCATAGTTTTCATCCACGGATCACACTCTGCTTTAGAACGAGAAGCATGCTCTTGCTTTCTAGAGTCTCTAAGACAGCAGGAAACGTGAGTGTGCTGAGAACAAAAGAACGGTGTTTCCTACACATACGGACCATATCTAGTCCAAATCTGCTTCTTAAACTGATACAAAGCACTGATCCTCTAACATCCAATGCTTGTCTGTTAAGATGAGAAACGTGTGAGCTTCATGAACGATGTAGTTCCTTTGAGCAGAAAAGTGACTGCCCTTACCTGAATTGAAGTCTTGCCTGTAGGAAGACTCAGAGCCTGGGATTTAACTCCATTTTTGAAGTAAAACACACACCAGTGTAATCATCCATTGATCACACTATGCTTTATAACAAGAAGCATGCTCTTTCTTTCTAGAGTCTCTAAGACATCAGGAAACGTGATTTTGCTGAGAACAAAAGAACGGTGTTTCCAACACATACGGACCATATCTAGTTCAACTCTGCTTCTGAAACTGATACAAAGCACTTGTCCTCTGACATCCAATGCTTGTCACTTAAGATGAGAAACGTGTGAGCTTTGTGAATGATGTAGTTCCTTTGAACTGAAAAGTGACTGCCCTTACCTGAAACGAAGTCTTGCATGTAGGAAGACACAGAGATTGTGATTTGACTCCATTTCTGAAGGGAAACACACAGCATAGTTCTCATCCATGGATCACGCTCTGCTTTAGAGCGAGAAGCACGCTCTTGCTATTAGAGTCTCTAATATAGCAGGAAATCTGAGTGTGCCCAGAACAAAAGAACGGTGTTTCCTACATATACGGACCATATGTAGTCCAAATCTGCTTCTGAAACTGATACAATGCACTGGTCCTCTAACATCCAATGCTTGTCAGTTAAGATGAGAATCGTGTGATATTCCTTAACGATGTAGTTCGTTTGAGCAGAAAAGTGACTGCCCTTACCTTAAACGAAGTGTTGCTTGTTGGAAGACTCAGAGCCTGGGATTTAACTCCATTTCTGAAGTGAAAAACACAGCAGTGTTCTCATTTATTGATGAAACTCTGCTTTAGAACAAGAAGCACGCTCTTGCTTTCTAGAGTCTCTAAGACAGCAGGAAACGTGAGTATGCTGAGAACAAAAGAACGGTGTTTCCTACACATACGGACCATATCTAGTCCAACTCTGCTTCTGAAACTGATACAAAGCACTGACCCACTAACATCCAATGCTTGTCAGTTAAGATGGGAAACGTGTGAGCTTAATGAATGATGTAGTTCATTTAAGCAGAAAAATGACTGCCCTTACCTGAATTGAAGTCTTACTTGTAGGAAGCCTCAGAGCCTGGGATTTAACTCCATTACTGAAGTAAAACACGCAGCAGTGTAATCATCCATTGATTACACTCTGCTTTAGAAGAAGAAGCACACTCTTGCTTTCTAGGGTCTCTAAGACAGCAGGAAACGTGATTTTGCTGAGAACAAAAGAACGGTGTTTCCTACACATACGGACCATATCTAGTCCAACTCTGCTTCTTAAACTGATACAAAGCACTGGTCCTCTAACATCCAATGCTTGACTGTTAAGATGAGAAATGTGTGAGCTCAGTGAACGATGTAGTTCGTTTGAGCTGAAAAGTGACTGCCCTTACCTGAAACGAAGTCTTGCTTGTAGGAAGACACAGAGATTGGGATTTAAATCCATTTCTGAAGGGAAACACACAGCGTAGTTCTCATCCATGGATCACAATCTGCTTTAGAGCGAGAAGCACGCTCTTACTTTCTAGAGTCTCTAACACAGCGGGAAACGTGAGTGTGCCCAGAACAAAAGAACGGTGTTTCCTACACATACAGACTATATGTAGTCCAAAACTTCTTCTGAAACAGATAGAATGCACTGGTCCTCTAACACCCAAGCTTGTCAGTTAAGATGAGAAACGTGTGTGCTTCGTGAAAGATGTAGTTCGTTTGAGCAGAAAAGTGACTGCCCTTACCTGAAACGAAGTCTTGCTTGTAGGGAGACTTAGTGCCTGGGATTTAACTCCTTTTCTGAAGTGAAACACACAGCATAGTTTTCATCCACGGATCACACTCTGCTTTAGAACGAGAAGCATGCTCTTGCTTTCTAGAGTCTCTAAGACAGCAGGAAACGTGAGTGTGCTGAGAACAAAAGAACGGTGTTTCCTACACATACGGACCATATCTAGTCCAAATCTGCTTCTTAAACTGATACAAAGCACTGATCCTCTAACATCCAATGCTTGTCTGTTAAGATGAGAAACGTGTGAGCTTCATGAACGATGTAGTTCCTTTGAGCAGAAAAGTGACTGCCCTTACCTGAATTGAAGTCTTGCCTGTAGGAAGACTCAGAGCCTGGGATTTAACTCCATTTTTGAAGTAAAACACACACCAGTGTAATCATCCATTGATCACACTATGCTTTATAACAAGAAGCATGCTCTTTCTTTCTAGAGTCTCTAAGACATCAGGAAACGTGATTTTGCTGAGAACAAAAGAACGGTGTTTCCAAAACATACGGACCATATCTAGTTCAACTCTGCTTCTGAAACTGATACAAAGCACTTGTCCTCTGACATCCAATGCTTGTCAGTTAAGATGAGAAACGTGTGAGCTTTGTGAATGATGTAGTTCCTTTGAACTGAAAAGTGACTGCCCTTACGTGAAACGAAGTCTTGCTTGTAGGAAGACACAGAGATTGTGATTTAAGTCCATTTCTGAAGGGAAACACACAGCATAGTTCTCATCCATGGATCACAATCTGCTTTAGAGCGAGAAGCACGCTCTTGCTTTCTAGAGTCTCTAACACAGCAGGAAACGTGAGTGTGCTGAGAACAAAAGAACGGTGTTTCCTACACATACGGACCATATCTAGTCCAACTCTGCTTCTTAAACTGATACAAAGCACTGTTCCTCTAACATCCAATGCTTGACTGTTAAGATGAGAAATGTGTGAGCTCAGTGAACGATGTAGTTCGTTTGAGCAGAAAAGTGACTGCCCTTACCTTAAACGAAGTGTTGCTTGTTGGAAGACTCTGAGCCTGGGATTTAACTCCATTTCTGAAGTGAAAAACAGAGCAGTGTTCTCATTTATTGATGAAACTCTGCTTTAGAACAAGAAGCACGCTCTTGCTTTCTAGAGTCTCTAAGACAGCAGGAAACGTGAGTGTGCTGAGAACAAAAGAACGGTGTTTCCTACACATACGGACCATATCTAGTCCAACTCTGCTTCTGAAACTGATACAAAGCACTGACCCACTAACATCCAATGCTTGTCAGTTAAGATGGGAAACGTGTGAGCTTAATGAATGATGTAGTTCATTTAAGCAGAAAAATGACTGCCCTTACCTGAATTGAAGTCTTACTTGTAGGAAGGCTCAGAGCCTGGGATTTAACTCCATTACTGAAGTAAAACACGCAGCAGTGTAATCATCCATTGATCACACTCTGCTTTAGAAGAAGAAGCACACTCTTGCTTTCTAGAGTCTCTAAGACAGCAGGAAACGTGATTTTGCTGAGAACAAAAGAACGGTGTTTCCTACACATACGGACCATATCTAGTCCAACTCTGCTTCTTAAACTGATAAAAAGCACTGGTCCTCTAACATCCAATGCTTGACTGTTAAGATGAGAAATGTGTGAGCTCAGTGAACGATGTAGTTCGTTTGAGCTGAAAAGTGACTGCCCTTACCTGAAACGAAGTCTTGCTTGTAGGAAGACACAGAGATTGGGATTTAAATCCATTTCTGAAGGGAAACACACAGCGTAGTTCTCATCCATGGATCACAATCTGCTTTAGAGCGAGAAGCACGCTCTTACTTTCTAGAGTCTCTAACACAGCGGGAAACGTGAGTGTGCCCAGAACAAAAGAACGGTGTTTCCTACACATACAGACTATATGTAGTCCAAAACTTCTTCTGAAACAGATAGAATGCACTGGTCCTCTAACATCCAATGCTTGTCAGTTAAGATGAGAAACGTGTGTGCTTCGTGAAAGATGTAGTTCGTTTGAGCAGAAAAGTGACTGCCCTTACCTGAAACGAAGTCTTGCTTGTAGGGAGACTTAGTGCCTGGGATTTAACTCCTTTTCTGAAGTGAAACACACAGCATAGTTTTCAACCACGGATCACACTCTGCTTTAGAACGAGAAGCATGCTCTTGCTTTCTAGAGTCTCTAAGACAGCAGGAAACGTGAGTGTGCTGAGAACAAAAGAACGGTGTTTCCTACACATACGGACCATATCTAGTCCAAATCTGCTTCTTAAACTGATACAAAGCACTGATCCTCTAACATCCAATGCTTGTCTGTTAAGATGAGAAACGTGTGAGCTTCATGAACGATGTAGTTCGTTTGAGCAGAAAAGTGACTGCCCTTACCTGAATTGAAGTCTTGCCTGTAGGAAGACTCAGAGCCTGGGATTTAACTCCATTTTTGAAGTAAAACACACACCAGTGTAATCATCCATTGATCACACTATGCTTTATAACAAGAAGCATGCTCTTTCTTTCTAGAGTCTCTAAGACATCAGGAAACGTGATTTTGCTGAGAACAAAAGAACAGTGTTTCCAAAACATACGGACCATATCTAGTTCAACTCTGCTTCTGAAACTGATACAAAGCACTTGTCCTCTGACATCCAATGCTTGTCAGTTAAGATGAGAAACGTGTGAGCTTTGTGAATGATGTAGTTCCTTTGAACTGAAAAGTGACTGCCCTTACGTGAAACGAAGTCTTGCTTGAAGGAAGACACAGAGATTGTGATTTAACTCCATTTCTGAAGGGAAACACACAGCATAGTTCTCATCCATGGATCACAATCTGCTTTAGAGCGAGAAGCACGCTCTTGCTTTCTAGAGTCTCTAACACAGCAGGAAACGTGAGTGTGCTGAGAACAAAAGAACGGTGTTTCCTACACATACGGACCATATCTAGTCCAACTCTGCTTCTTAAACTGATACAAAGCACTGGTCCTCTAACATCCAATGCTTGTCAGTTAAGATGATAATCGTGTGATCTTCGTTAACGATGTAGTTCGTTTGAGCAGAAAAGTGACTGCCCTTACCTGAAACGAAGTCTTGCTTGTAGGGAGACTCATGGCCTGGGATTTAACTCCTTTTCTGAAGTGAAACACACAGCATAGTTTTCATCCATGGATCACACTCTGCTTTAGAAGGAGAAGCAAGCTCTTGCTTCTAGAGTCTCTAAGACAGCAGGAAACGTGAGTGTGCTGAGAACAAAAGAACGGTGTTTCCTACACATACGGACCATATCTAGTCCAAATCTGCTTCTCAAACTGATACAAAGCACTGATCCTCTAACATCCAATGCTTGTCTGTTAAGATGAGAAACGTGTGAGCTTCATGAACGATGTAGTTCCTTTGAGCAGAAAAGTGACTGCCCTTACCTGAATTGAAGTCTTGCCTGTAGGAAGACTCAGAGCCTGGGATTTAACTCCATTTCTGAAGTAAAACACACAGCAGTGTAATCATCCATTGATCACACTCTGCTTTATTTTAAGAAGAACGCTCTTGCTTTCTAGAGTCTCTAAGACAGCAGGAAACGTGATTTTGCTGAGAACAAAAGAACAGTGTTTCCTACACATATGGACCATATCTAGTTCAACTCTGCTTCTGAAACTGATACAAAGCACTGGTCCTCTAACATCCAATGCTTGTCAGTTAAGATGAGAAACGTGTGAGCTTTGTGAATGATGTAGTTCCTTTGAACTGAAAAGTGACTGCCCTTACCTGAAACGAAGTCTTGCTTGTAGGAAGACACAGAGATTGTGATTTAACTCCATTTCTGAAGGGAAACACACAGCATAGTTCTCATCCATGGATCACACTCTGCTTTAGAGCGAGAAGCACGCTCTTGCTATTAGAGTCTCTAATATTGCAGGAAATCTGAGTGTGCCCAGAACAAAAGAACGGTGTTTCCTACATATACGGACCATATGTAGTCCAAATCTGCTTCTGAAACTGATACAATGCACTGGTCCTCTAACATCTAATGCTTGTCAGTTAAGATGAGAATCGTGTGATCTTCGTTAACGATGTAGTTCGTTTGAGCAGAAAAGTGACTGCCCTTACCTTAAACGAAGTGTTGCTTGTTGGAAGACTCAGAGCCTGGGATTTAACTCCATTTCTGAAGTGAAAAACAGAGCAGTGTTCTCATTTATTGATGAAACTCTGCTTTAGAACAAGAAGCACGCTCTTGCTTTCTAGAGTCTCTAAGACAGCAGGAAACGTGAGTGTGCTGAGAACAAAAGAACGGTGTTTCCTACACATACGGACCATATCTAGTCCAACTCTGCTTCTGAAACTGATACAAAGCACTGACCCACTAACATCCAATGCTTGTCAGTTAAGATGGGAAACGTGTGAGCTTAATGAATGATGTAGTTCATTTAAGCAGAAAAATGACTGCCCTTACCTGAATTGAAGTCTTACTTGTAGGAAGCCTCAGAGCCTGGGATTTAACTCCATTTCTGAAGTAAAACACGCAGCAGTGTAATCATCCATTGATCACACTCTGCTTTAGAAGAAGAAGCACACTCTTGCTTTCTAGAGTCTCTAAGACAGCAGGAAACGTGATTTTGCTGAGAACAAAAGAACGGTGTTTCCTACACATACGGACCATATCTAGTCCAACTCTGCTTCTTAAACTGATACAAAGCACTGGTCCTCTAACATCCAATGCTTGACTGTTAAGATGAGAAATGTGTGAGCTCAGTGAACGATGTAGTTCGTTTGAGCTGAAAAGTGACTGCCCTTACCTGAAACGAAGTCTTGCTTGTAGGAAGACACAGAGATTGGGATTTAAATCCATTTCTGAAGGGAAACACACAGCGTAGTTCTCATCCATGGATCACAATCTGCTTTAGAGCGAGAAGCACGCTCTTACTTTCTAGAGTCTCTAACACAGCGGGAAACGTGAGTGTGCCCAGAACAAAAGAAGGGTGTTTCCTACACATACAGACTATATGTAGTCCAAAACTTCTTCTGAAACAGATAGAATGCACTGGTCCTCTAACATCCAATGCTTGTCAGTTAAGATGAGAAACGTGTGTGCTTCGTGAAAGATGTAGTTCGTTTGAGCAGAAAAGTGACTGCCCTTACCTGAAACGAAGTCTTGCTTGTAGGGAGACTTAGTGCCTGGGATTTAACTCCTTTTCTGAAGTGAAACACACAGCATAGTTTTCATCCACGGATCACACTCTGCTTTAGAACGAGAAGCATGCTCTTGCTTTCTAGAGTCTCTAAGACAGCAGGAAACGTGAGTGTGCTGAGAACAAAAGAACGGTGTTTCCTACACATACGGACCATATCTAGTCCAAATCTGCTTCTTAAACTGATACAAAACACTGATCCTCTAACATCCAATGCTTGTCTGTTAAGATGAGAAACGTGTGAGCTTCATGAACGATGTAGTTCCTTTGAGCAGAAAAGTGACTGCCCTTACCTGAATTGAAGTCTTGCCTGTAGGAAGACTCAGAGCCTGGGATTTAACTCCATTTTTGAAGTAAAACACACACCAGTGTAATCATCCATTGATCACACTATGCTTTATAACAAGAAGCATGCTCTTGCTTTCTAGAGTCTCTAAGACATCAAGAAACGTGATTTTGCTGAGAACAAAAGAACGGTGTTTCCAACACATACGGACCATATCTAGTTCAACTCTGCTTCTGAAACTGATACAAAGCACTTGTCCTCTGACATCCAATGCTTGTCAGTTAAGATGAGAAACGTGTGAGCTTTGTGAATGATGTAGTTCCTTTGAGCTGAAAAGTGACTGCCCTTACGTGAAACAAAGTCTTGCTTGTAGGAAGACACAGAGATTGTGATTTAACTCCATTTCTTAAGGGAATCACACAGCATAGTTCTCATCCATGGATCACAATCTGCTTTAGAGCGAGAAGCACGCTCTTGCTTTCTAGAGTCTCTAACACAGCAGGAAACGTGAATGTGCTGAGAACAAAAGAACGGTGTTTCCTACACATACGGACCATATCTAGTCCAACTCTGCTTCTTAAACTGATACAAAGCACTGGTCCTCTAACATCCAATGCTTGACTGTTAAGATGAGAAATGTGTGAGCTCAGTGAACGATGTAGTTCGTTTGAGCTGAAAAGTGACTGCCCTTACCTGAAACGAAGTCTTGCTTGTAGGAAGACACAGAGATTGGGATTTAAATCCATTTCTGAAGGGAAACACACAGCATAGTTCTCATCCATGGATCACACTCTGCTTTAGAGCGAGAAGCAGGCTCTTGCTTTCTAAAGTCTCTAAGACAGCAGGAAATCTGAGTGTGCCCAGAACAAAAGAACGGTGTTTCCTACACATACGGACTATATGTAGTCCAAAACTTCTTCTGAAACTGATACAATGCACAGGTCCTCTAACATCCAATGCTTGTCAGTTAAGATGATAATCGTGTGATCTTCGTTAACGATGTAGTTCGTTTGAGCAGAAAAGTGACTGCCCTTACCTGAAACGAAGTCTTGCTTGTAGGGAGACTCATGGCCTGGGATTTAACTCCTTTTCTGAAGTGAAACACACAGCATAGTTTTCATCCATGGATCACACTCTGCTTTAGAAGGAGAAGCAAGCTCTTGCTTCTAGAGTCTCTAAGACAGCAGGAAACGTGAGTGTGCTGAGAACAAAAGAACGGTGTTTCCTACACATACGGACCATATCTAGTCCAAATCTGCTTCTCAAACTGATACAAAGCACTGATCCTCTAACATCCAATGCTTGTCTGTTAAGATGAGAAACGTGTGAGCTTCATGAACGATGTAGTTCGTTTGAGCAGAAAAGTGACTGCCCTTACCTGAATTGAAGTCTTGCCTGTAGGAAGACTCAGAGCCTGGGATTTAACTCCATTTCTGAAGTAAAACACGTAGCAGTGTAATCATCCATTGATCACACTCTGCTTTAGAAGAAGAAGCACACTCTTGCTTTCTAGAGTCTCTAAGACAGCAGGAAACGTGATTTTGCTGAGAACAAAAGAACGGTGTTTCCTACACATACGGACCATATCTAGTCCAACTCTGCTTCTTAAACTGATACAAAGCACTGGTCCTCTAACATCCAATGCTTGACTGTTAAGATGAGAAATGTGTGAGCTCAGTGAACGATGTAGTTCGTTTGAGCTGAAAAGTGACTGCCCTTACCTGAAACGAAGTCTTGCTTGTAGGAAGACACAGAGCCTGGGATTTAACTCCATTTCTTAAGAGAAACACACAGCATAGTTCTCATCCATGGATCACACTCTGCTTTAGAGCGAGAAGCACGCTCTTGCTATTAGAATCTCTAATATAGCAGGAAATCTGAGTGTGCCCAGAACAAAAGAACGGTGTTTCCTACACATACAGACTATATGTAGTCCAAAACTTCTTCTGAAACAGATAGAATGCACTGGTCCTCTAACATCCAATGCTTGTCAGTTAAGATGAGAAACGTGTGTGCTTCGAGAAAGATGTAGTTCGTTTGAGCAGAAAAGTGACTGCCTTTACCTGAAACGAAGTCTTGCTTGTAGGGAGACTTAGAGCCTGGGATTTAACTCCTTTTCTGAAGTGAAACACACAGCATAGTTTTCATCCACGGATCACACTCTGCTTTAGAACGAGAAGCATGCTCTTGCTTTCTAGAGTCTCTAAGACAGCAGGAAACGTGAGTGTGCTGAGAACAAAAGAACGGTGTTTCCTACACATACGGACCATATCTAGTCCAAATCTGCTTCTTAATCTGATACAAAGTACTGATCCTCTAACATCCAATGCTTGTCTGTTAAGATGAGAAACGTGTGAGCTTCATGAACGATGTAGTTCCTTTGAGCAGAAAAGTGACTGCCCTTACCTGAATTGAAGTCTTGCCTGTAGGAAGACTCAGAGCCTGGGATTTAACTCCATTTCGAAGTAAAACACACACCAGTGTAATCATCCATTGATCACACTATGCTTTATAACAAGAAGCATGCTCTTGCTTTCTAGAGTCTCTAAGACATCAGGAAACGTGATTTTGCTGAGAACAAAAGAACGGTGTTTCCAACACATACGGACCATATCTAGTCCAACTCTGCTTCTTAAACTGATACAAAGCACTGACCCACTAACATCCAATGCTTGTCAGTTAAGATGGGAAACGTGTGAGCTTAATGAATGATGTAGTTCATTTAAGCAGAAAAATGACTGCCCTTACCTGAATTGAAGTCTTACTTGTAGGAAGCCGCAGAGCCTGGGATTTAACTCCATTTCTGAAGTAAAACACGCAGCAGTGTAATCATCCATTGATCACACTCTGCTTTAGAAGAAGAAGCACACTCTTGCTTTCTAGAGTCTCTAAGACAGCAGGAAACGTGATTTTGCTGAGAACAAAAGAACGGTGTTTCCTACACATACGGACCATATCTAGTCCAACTCTGCTTCTTAAACTGATACAAAGCACTGGTCCTCTAACATCCAATGCTTGACTGTTAAGATGAGAAATGTGTGAGCTCAGTGATCGATGTAGTTCCTTTGAGCAGAAAAGTGACTGCCCTTACCTGAATTGAAGTCTTGCCTGTAGGAAGACTCAGAGCCTGGGATTTAACTCCATTTTTGAAGTAAAACACACACCAGTGTAATCATCCATTGATCACACTATGCTTTATTTTAAGAAGAACGCTCTTGCTTTCTAGAGTCTCTAAGACAGCAGGAAACGTGATTTTGCTGAGAACAAAAGAACAGTGTTTCCTACACATACGGACCATATCTAGTTCAACTCTGCTTCTGAAACTGATACAAAGCACTGGTCCTCTAACATCCAATGCTTGTCAGTTAAGATGAGAAACGTGTGAGCTTTGTGAATGATGTAGTTCCTTTGAACTGAAAAGTGACTGCCCTTACCTGAAACGAAGTCTTGCTTGTAGTAAGACACAGAGCCTGGGATTTAACTCCATTTCTTAAGAGAAACACACAGCATAGTTCTCATCCATGGATCACACTCTGCTTTAGAGCGAGAAGCACGCTCTTGCTTTCTAGAGTCTCTAATATAGCAGGAAACGTGAGTGTGCTGAGAACAAAAGAACGGTGTTTCCTACATATACGGACCATATGTAGTCCAAATCTGCTTCTGAAACTGATACAATGCACTGGTCCTCTAACATCCAATGCTTGTCAGTTAAGATGAGAATCGTGTGATCTTCATTAACGATGTAGTTCGTTTGAGCAGAAAAGTGACTGCCCTTACCTTAAACGAAGTGTTGCTTGTTGGAAGACTCAGTGCCTGGGATTTAACTCCATTTCTGAAGTGAAAAACACAGCAGTGTTCTCATTTATTGATGAAACTCTGCTTTAGAACAAGAAGCACGCTCTTGCTTTCTAGAGTCTCTAAGACAGCAGGAAACGTGAGTGTGCTGAGAACAAAAGAACGGTGTTTCCTACACATACGGACCATATCTAGTCCAACTCTGCTTCTGAAACTGATACAAAGCACTGACCCACTAACATCCAATGCTTGTCAGTTAAGATGGGAAACGTGTGAGCTTAATGAATGATGTAGTTCATTTAAGCAGAAAAATGACTGCCCTTACCTGAATTGAAGTCTTACTTGTAGGAAGCCTCAGAGCCTGGGATTTAACTCCATTTCTGAAGTAAAACACGCAGCAGTGTAATCATCCATTGATCACACTCTGCTTTAGAAGAAGAAGCACACTCTTGCTTTCTAGAGTCTCTAAGACGGCAGGAAACGTGATTTTGCTGAGAACAAAAGAACGGTGTTTCCTACACATACGGACCATATCTAGTCCAACTCTGCTTCTTAAACTGATACAAAGCACTGGTCCTGTAACATCCAATGCTTGACTGTTAAGATGAGAAATGTGTGAGCTCAGTGAACGATGTAGTTCGTTTGAGCTGAAAAGTGACTGCCCTTACCTGAAACGAAGTCTTGCTTGTAGGAAGACACAGAGATTGGGATTTAAATCCATTTCTGAAGGGAAACACACAGCGTAGTTCTCATCCATGGATCACAATCTGCTTTAGAGCGAGAAGCACGCTCTTACTTTCTAGAGTCTCTAACACAGCGGGAAACGTGAGTGTGCCCAGAACAAAAGATCGGTGTTTCCTACACATACAGACTATATGTAGTCCAAAACTTCTTCTGAAACAGATAGAATGCACTGGTCCTCTAACATCCAATGCTTGTCAGTTAAGATGAGAAATGTGTGTGCTTCGTGAAAGATGTAGTTCGTTTGAGCAGAAAAGTGACTGCCCTTACCTGAAATGAAGTCTTGCTTGTAGGGAGACTTAGTGCCTGGGATTTAACTCCTTTTCTGAAGTGAAACACACAGCATAGTTTTCATCCACGGATCACACTCTGCTTTAGAACGAGAAGCATGCTCTTGCTTTCTAGAGTCTCTAAGACAGCAGGAAACGTGAGTGTGCGGAGAACAAAAGAACGGTGTTTCCTACACATACGGACCATATCTAGTCCAAATCTGCTTCTTAAACTGATACAAAGCACTGATCCTCTAACATCCAATGCTTGTCTGTTAAGATGAGAAACGTTTGAGCTTCATGAACGATGTAGTTCCTTTGAGCAGAAAAGTGACTGCCCTTACCTGAATTGAAGTCTTGCCTGTAGGAAGAATCAGAGCCTGGGATTTAACTCCATTTTTGAAGTAAAACACACACCAGTGTAATCATCCATTGATCACACTATGCTTTATAACAAGAAGCATGCTCTTGCTTTCTAGAGTCTCTAAGACATCAGAAAACGTGATTTTGCTGAGAACAAAAGAACGGTGTTTCCAACACATACGGACCATATCTAGTTCAACTCTGCTTCTGAAACTGATACAAAGCACTTGTCCTCTGACATCCAATGCTTGTCAGTTAAGATGAGAAACGTGTGAGCTTTGTGAATGATGTAGTTCCTTTGAACTGAAAAGTGACTGCCCTTACCTGAAACGAAGTTTGCTTGTAGGAAGACACAGAGATTGTGATTTAACTCCATTTCTGAAGGGAAACACACAGCATAGTTCTCATCCATGGATAACACTCTGCTTTAGAGCGAGAAGCACGCTCTTGCTTTTAGAGTCTCTAATATAGCAGGAAATCTGAGTGTGCCCAGAACAAAAGAACGGTGTTTCCTACATATACAGACCATATGTAGTCCAAATCTGCTTCTGAAACTGATACAATGCACTGGTCCTCTAACAACCAATGCTTGTCAGTTAAGATGAGAATCGTGTGATCTTCGTTAACGATGTAGTTCGTTTGAGCAGAAAAGTGACTGCCCTTACCTTAAACGAAGTGTTGCTTGTTGGAAGACTCAGAGCCTGGGATTTAACTCCATTTCTGAAGTGAAAAACACAGCAGTGTTCTCATTTATTGATGAAACTCTGCTTTAGAACAAGAAGCACGCTCTTGCTTTCTAGAGTCTCTAAGACAGCAGGAAACGTGAGTGTGCTGAGAACAAAAGAACGGTGTTTCCTACACATACGGACCATATCTAGTCCAACTCTGCTTCTGAAACTGATACAAAGCACTGACCCACTAACATCCAATGCTTGGCAGTTAAGATGGGAAACGTGTGAGCTTAATGAATGATGTAGTTCATTTAAGCAGAAAAATGACTGCCCTTACCTGAATTGAAGTCTTACTTGTAGGAAGCCTCAGAGCCTGGTATTTAACTCCATTTCTGAAGTAAAACACGCAGCAGTGTAATCATCCATTGATCACACTCTGCTTTAGAAGAAGAAGCACACTCTTGCTTTCTAGAGTCTCTAAGACAGCAGGAAACGTGATTTTGCTGAGAACAAAAGAACGGTGTTTCCTACACATACGGACCATATCTAGTCCAACTCTGCTTCTTAAACTGATACAAAGCACTGGTCCTCTAACATCCAATGCTTGACTGTTAAGATGAGAAATGTGTGAGCTCAGTGAACGATGTAGTTCGTTTGAGCTGAAAAGTGACTGCCCTTACCAGAAACGAAGTCTTGCTTGTAGGAAGACACAGAGATTGGGATTTAAATCCATTTCTGAAGGGAAACACACAGCGTAGTTCTCATCCATGGATCACAATCTGCTTTAGAGCGAG
This sequence comes from Onychomys leucogaster, assembly GCA_949786385.1. NCBI lineage: Eukaryota > Metazoa > Chordata > Mammalia > Rodentia > Cricetidae > Onychomys > Onychomys leucogaster. Next base: position 43,422 of record CATKUP010000598.1, read on the forward strand.
AAGCACGCTCTTACTTTCTAGAGTCTCTAACACAGCGGGAAACGTGAGTGTGCCCAGAACAAAAGAACGGTGTTTCCTACACATACAGACTATATGTAGTCCAAAACTTCTTCTGAAACAGATAGAATGCACTGGTCCTCTAACATCCAATGCTTGTCAGTTAAGATGAGAAACGTGTGTGCTTCGTAAAAGATGTAGTTCGTTTGAGCAGAAAAGTGACTGCCCTTACCTGAAACGAAGTCTTGCTTGTAGGGAGACTTAGTGCCTGGGATTTAACTCCTTTTCTGAAGTGAAACACACAGCATAGTTTTCATCCACGGATCACACTCTGCTTTAGAACGAGAAGCATGCTCTTGCTTTCTAGAGTCTCTAAGACAGCAGGAAACGTGAGTGTGCTGAGAACAAAAGAACGGTGTTTCCTACACATACGGACCATATCTAGTCCAAATCTGCTTCTTAAACTGATACAAAACACTGATCCTCTAACATCCAATGCTTGTCTGTTAAGATGAGAAACGTGTGAGCTTCATGAACGATGTAGTTCCTTTGAGCAGAAAAGTGACTGCCCTTACCTGAATTGAAGTCTTGCGTATAGGAAGACTCAGAGCCTGGGATTTAACTCCATTTTTGAAGTAAAACACACACCAGTGTAATCATCCATTGATCACACTATGCTTTATAACAAGAAGCATGCTCTTGCTTTCTAGAGTCTCTAAGACATCAGGAAACGTGATTTTGCTGAGAACAAAAGAACGGTGTTTCCTACACATACGGACCATATCTAGTCCAACTCTGCTTCTGAAACTGATACAAAGCACTGACCCACTAACATCCAATGCTTGTCAGTTAACATGGGAAACATGTGAGCTCAGTGAATGATGCAGTTCGTTTGAGCTGAAAAGTGACTGCCCTTACCTGAAACGAAGTCTTGCTTGTAGGAAGACACAGAGATTGGGATTTAACTCCATTTCTGAAGGGAAACACACAGCATAGTTATCATCCATGGATCACAATCTGCTTTAGAGCGAGAAGCACGTTCTTGCTTTCTAGAGTCTCTAATACAGCAGGAAACGTGAGTGTGCTGAGAACAAAAGAACGGTGTTTCCTACACATACGGACGATATCTAGTCCAAATCTGCTTCTTAAACTGATACAAAGCACTGATCCTCTAACATCCAATGCTTGTCTGTTAAGATGACAAACGTGTGAGCTTCATGAACGATGTAGTTCCTTTGAGCAGAAAAGTGACTGCCCTTACCAGAATTGAAGTCTTGCCTGTAGGAAGACTCAGAGCCTGGGATTTAACTCCATTTCTGAAGTAAAACACACAGCAGTGTAATCATCCATTGATCACACTCTGGTTTATAACAAGAAGCACACTCTTGCTTTCTAGAGTCTCTAAGACAGCAGGAAACGTGATTTTGCTGAGAACAAAAGAATGGTGTTTCCTACACATACGGACCATATCTAGTTCAACTCTGCTTCTAAAACTGATACAAAGCACTTGTCCTCTGACATCCAATGCTTGTGAGTTAAGATGAGAAACGTGTGAGCTTTGTGAATGATGTAGTTCCTTTGAACTGAAAAGTGACTGACCTTACCAGAAACGAAGTCTTGCTTGTAGTAAGACACAGAGCCTGGGATTTAACTCCATTTCTTAAGAGAAACACACAGCATAGTTCTCAGCCATGGATCACACTCTGCTTTAGAGCGAGAAGCACACTCTTGCTTTTAGAGTCTCTAATATAGCAGGAAATCTGAGTGTGCCCAGAACAAAAGAACGGTGTTTCCTACATATGCGGACCATATGTAGTCCAAATCTGCTTCTGAAACTGATACAAAGCACTGACCCTTTAACATCCAATGCTTGTCAGTTAAGATGGGAAACGTGTGAGCTTCATGAACGATGTAGTTCGTTTGAGCAGAAAAGTGACTGCCTTACCTGAATTGAAGTCTTGCTTGTAGGAAGACTCAGAGCCTGGGATTTAACTCCATTTCTGAAGGCAAACACACAGCATAGTTCTCATCCATGGATCACACTCTGCTTTAGAGCGAGAAGCACGCTCTTGCTTTCTAGAGTCTCTAAGACAGCAGGAAACGTGAGTGTGCCCAGAACAAAAGAACGGTGTTTCCTACACATACGGACTATAAGTAGTCCAAAACTTCTTCTGAAACAGATAAAATGCACTGGTCCTCTAACAATCAATGCTTGTCAGTTAAGATGAGAAACGTGTGTGCTTCGTGAAAGATGTAGTTCGTTTGAGCAGAAAAGTGACTGCCCTTACCTGTAACGAAGTCTTGCTTGTAGGAAGACATAGAGCCTGGGATTTAACTCCATTTCTGAAGGGAAACACACAGCATAGTGTTCATCCATGGATCACACTCTGCTTTAGATCGAGAAGCACACTCTTGCTTTCTAGAGTCTCTAAGACAGCAGGAAATTTGAGTGTGCCCAGAACAATAGAACGGTGTTTCCTACACATACGGACCATATCTAGTCCAAATCTGCTTCTGAAACTGATACAAAGCACTGACCATCTAACATCCAATGCTTGTCAGTTAAGATGGGAAACGTGTGAGCTTCATGAACGATGTAGTTCATTTGAGCAGAAAAGTGACTGCCCTTACCTGAAACGAAGTCTTGCTTGTAGGGAGACTCAGAGCCTGTGATTTAACTCCTTTTCTGAAGTAAAACACACAGCATAGTTTTCATCCATGGATCACACTCTGCTTTAGAACGAGAAGCACGCTCTTGCTTTCTAGATTCTCTAAGACAGCAGGAAACGTGAGTGTGCTGAGAACAAAAGAACGTTGTTTCCTACACAGACTGACCATATCTAGTCCAAATCTGCTTCTTAAACTGATACAAAGCACTGATCCTCTAACATCCAATGCTTGTCTGTGAAGATGAGAAATGTGTGAGCTCAGTGAACGATGTAGTTCGTTTGAGCTGAAAAGTGACAGCCCTTACCTGAATTGAAGTCTTGCTTGTAGGAAGACACAGAGATTGGGATTTAACTCCATTTCTGAAGGGAAACACACAGCATAGTTCTCATCCATGGATCACAATCTGCTTTAGAGCCAGAAGCACGCTCTAGCTTTCTAGAGTCTCTAACACAGCAGGAAACGTGAGTGTGCTGAGAACAAAAGAACGGTGTTTCCTACACATACGGACCATATCTAGTCCAACTCTGCGTCTGAATCTCATACAAAGCACTGGTCCTCTAACATCCAATGCTTGTCAGTTAAGATGAGAAACGAGTGAGCTTCATGAACGATGTACTTTGTTTGAGCTGAAAAGTGACTGCCGTTACCTAAAACGAAGTCTTGCTTGGAGGAAGACACAGAGCCTGGGATTTAACTCCATTTCTGAAGTGAAACACACAGCGTAGTTCTCATCCATGGATCACACTCTGCTTTAGAGCAAGAAGCACACTCTTGCTTTCTTGAGTCTCTAAGACAGCAGGAAATCTGAGTGTGCCCAGAACAAAAGAACGGTGTTTCCTACACATACGGACTATATGTAGTCCAAAACTTCTCCTGAAACTGATAGAATGCACTGGTCCTCTAACATCCAATGCTTGTCAGTTAAGATGAGAAACGTGTGAGCATCGTGATAGATGTAGTTCGTTTGAGCAGAAAAGTGACTGCCCTTACCTGAAACGAAGTCTTGCTTGTAGGAAGACTCAGAGCCTGGGATTTAACTCCATTTCTGAAGGCAAACACACAGCATAGTTCTCATCCATGGATCACACTCTGCTTTAGAGCGAGAAGCACGCTCTTGCTTTCTAGAGTCTCTAAGACAGCAGGAAACGTGAGTGTGCTGAGAACAAAAGAATGGTGTTTCCTACACATACGGACTATAAGTAGTCCAACTCATCTTCTGAAACAGATAGAATGCACTGGTCCTCTAACATCCAATGCTTGTCAGTTAAGATGAGAAACGTGTGTGCTTCGTGAAAGATGTAGTTCGTTTGAGCAGAAAAGTGACTGCCCTTTCCTGAAACGAAGTCTTGCTTGTAGGGAGACTCAGAGCCTGGGATTTAACTCCTTTTCTGAAGTGAAACAAACAGCATAGTTTTCATCCATGGATCACACTCTGCTTTAGAACGAGAAGCACGCTCTTGCTATCTAGAGTCTCTAAGACAGCAGGAAACGTGATTTTGCTGAGAACAAAAACACGGTGTTTCCTACACATACGGACCATATCTAGTTCAACTCTGCTTCTTAAACTGATACAAAGCACTGGTCCTCTAACATCCAATGCTTGTCAGTTAAAATGAGAATCGTGGGATCTTCGTTAACGATGTAGTTCGTTTGAGCAGAAAAGTGACTGCCCTTACCTTAAACGAAGTGTTGCTTGTTGGAAGACTCAGAGCCTGGGATTTAACTCCATTTCTGAAGTGAAAAACACAGCAGTGTTCTCATTTATTGATGAAACTCTGCTTTAGAACAAGAAGCACGCTCTTGCTTTCTAGAGTCTCTAAGACAGCAGGAAACGTGAGTGTGCTGAGAACAAAAGAACGGTGTTTCCTACACATACGGACCATATCTAGTCCAACTCTGCTTCTGAAACTGATACAAAGCACTGACCCACTAACATCCAATGCTTGGCAGTTAAGATGGGAAACGTGTGAGCTTAATGAATGATGTAGTTCATTTAAGCAGAAAAATGACTGCCCTTACCTGAATTGAAGTCTTACTTGTAGGAAGCCTCAGAGCCTGGGATTTAACTCCATTTCTGAAGTAAAACACGCAGCAGTGTAATCATCCATTGATCACACTCTGCTTTAGAAGAAGAAGCACACTCTTGCTTTCTAGAGTCTCTAAGACAGCAGGAAACGTGATTTTGCTGAGAACAAAAGAACGGTGTTTCCTACACATACGGACCATATCTAGTCCAACTCTGCTTCTTAAACTGATACAAAGCACTGGTCCTCTAACATCCAATGCTTGACTGTTAAGATGAGAAATGTGTGAGCTCAGTGAACGATGTAGTTCGTTTGAGCTGAAAAGTGACTGCCCTTACCTGAAACGAAGTCTTGCTTGTAGGAAGACACAGAGATTGGGATTTAAATCCATTTCTGAAGGGAAACACACAGCGTAGTTCTCATCCATGGATCACAATCTGCTTTAGAGCGAGAAGCACGCTCTTACTTTCTAGAGTCTCTAAAACAGCGGGAAACGTGAGTGTGCCCAGAACAAAAGAACGGTGTTTCCTACACATACGGACCATATCTAGTCCAAATCTGCTTCTTAAACTGATACAAAGCACTGATCCTCTAACATCCAATGCTTGTCTGTTAAGATGAGAAACGTGTGAGCTTCATGAACGATGTAGTTCCTTTGAGCAGAAAAGTGACTGCCCTTACCTGAATTGAAGTCTTGCCTGTAGGAAGACTCAGAGCCTGGGATTTAACTCCATTTTTGAAGTAAAACACACACCAGTGTAATCATCCATTGATCACACTATGCTTTATAACAAGAAGCATGCTCTTGCTTTCTAGAGTCTCTAAGACATCAGGAAACGTGATTTTGCTGAGAACAAAAGAATGGTGTTTCCAACACATACGGACCATATCTAGTTCAACTCTGCTTCTGAAACTGATACAAAGCACTTGTCCTCTGACATCCAATGCTTGTCAGTTAAGATGAGAAACTTGTGAGCTTTGTGAATGATGTAGTTCCTTTGAACTGAAAAGTGACTGCCCTTACCTGAAACAAAGTCTTGCTTGTAGGAAGACACAGAGATTGTGATTTAACTCCATTTCTGAAGGGAAACACACAGCATAGTTCTCATCCATTGATCACAATCTGCTTTAGAGCGAGAAGCACGCTCTTGCTTTCTAGAGTCTAACACCGCAGGAAACGTGAGTGTGCTGAGAACAAAAGAACGGTGTTTCCTACACATACGGACCATATCTAGTCCAAATCTGCGTCTGAATCTCATACAAAGCACTGGTCCTCTAACATCCAATGCTTGTCAGTTAAGATGGGAAACGTGTGAGCTTCATGAACGATGTAGTTCGTTTGAGCAGAAAAGTGACTGCCCTTACCTGAAACGAAGTCTTGCTTGTAGGAAGACTCAGAGCCTGGTATTTAACTCCATTTCTGAAGTGAAACACACAGCAGTGTTCTCATCCATTGATGAAACTCTGCTTTAGAACAAGAAGCACGCTCTTGCTTTCTAGAGTCTCTAAGACAGCAGGAAACTTGAGTGTGCTAAGAACAAAAGAACGGTGTTTCCTACACATACGGACCATATCTAGTCCAACTCTGCTTCTGAAACTGATACAAAGCACTGACCCACTAACATCCAATGCTTGTCAGTTAACATGGGAAACATGTGAGCTTAATGAACGATGTAGTTCGTTTAAGCAGAAAAATGACTGCCCTTACCTGAATTGAAGTCTTACTTGTAGGAAGCCTCAGAGCCTGGGATTTAATTCCATTTCTGAAGTAAAACACGCAGCAGTGTAATCATCCATTGAACACACTCTGCTTTAGAACAAGAAGCACACTCTTGCTTTCTAGAGTCTCTAAGACAGCAGGAAACGTGATTTTGCTGAGAACAAAAGAACGGTGTTTCCTACACATACGGACCATATCTAGTCCAACTCTGCTTCTGAAACTGATACAAAGCACTGGTCGTCTAACATCCAATGCTTGTCTGTTAAGATGAGAAATGTGTGAGCTCAGTGAATGATGTAGTTCGTTTGAGCTGAAAAGTGACTGCCCTTACCTGAAACGAAGTCTTGCTTGTAGGAAGACACAGAGATTGGGATTTAACTCCATTTCTGAAGGGAAACACACAGCATAGTTATCATCCATGGATCACAATCTGCTTTAGAGCGAGAAGCACGTTCTTGCTTTCTAGAGTCTCTAATACAGCAGGAAACGTGAGTGTGCTGAGAACAAAAGAACGGTGTTTCCTACACAAACGGACCATATCTAGTCCAAATCTGCTTCTTAAACTGATACAAAGCACTGATCCTCTAACATCCAATGCTTGTCTGTTAAGATGACAAACGTGTGAGCTTCATGAACGATGTAGTTCCTTTGAGCAGAAAAGTGACTGCCCTTACCAGAATTGAAGTCTTGCCTGTAGGAAGACTCAGAGCCTGGGATTTAACTCCATTTCTGAAGTAAAACACACAGCAGTGTAATCATCCATTGATCACACTCTGGTTTATAACAAGAAGCACACTCTTGCTTTCTAGAGTCTCTAAGACAGCAGGAAACGTGATTTTGCTGAGAACAAAAGAATGGTGTTTCCTACACATACGGACCATATCTAGTTCAACTCTGCTTCTGAAACTGATACAAAGCACTTGTCCTCTGACATCCAATGCTTGTCAGTTAAGATGAGAAACGTGTGAGCTTTGTGAATGATGTAGTTCCTTTGAACTGAAAAGTGACTGACCTTACCAGAAACGAAGTCTTGCTTGTAGTAAGACACAGAGCCTGGGATTTAACTCCATTTCTTAACAGAAACACACAGCATAGTTCTCAGCCATGGATCACACTCTGCTTTAGAGCGAGAAGCACACTCTTGCTTTTAGAGTCTCTAATATAGCAGGAAATCTGAGTGTGCCCAGAACAAAAGAACGGTGTTTCCTACATATGCGGACCATATGTAGTCCAAATCTGCTTCTGAAACTGATACAATGCACTGGTCCTCTAACATCCAATGATTGTCAGTTAAGATGAGAATCGTGTGATCTTCGTGAACGATGTAGTTCGTTTGAGCAGAAAAGTGACTGCCCTTACCTGAAATGAAGTCTTGCTTGTAGGAAGACTCAGAGCCTGGGATTTAACTCCATTTCTGAAGTGAAACACACAGCAGTGTTCTCATCCATTGATGACACTCAGCTTTACAACAAGAAGCACGCTCTTGCTTTCTAGAATCTCTAAGACAGCAGGAAACGTGAGTGTGCTGAGAACAAAAGAACGGTGTTTCCTACACATATGGACCATATCTAGTCCAACTCATCTTCTTAAACTGATACAAAGCACTGATCCTCTAACATCCAATGCTTGTCTGTGAAGATGAGAAATGTGTGAGCTCAGTGAACGATGTAGTTCGTTTGAGCTGAAAAGTGACAGCCCTTACCTGAATTGAAGTCTTGCTTGTAGGAAGACACAGAGATTGGGATTTAACTCCATTTCTGAAGGGAAACACACAGCATAGTTCTCATCCATGGATCACAATCTGCTTTAGAGCCAGAAGCACGCTCTAGCTTTCTAGAGTCTCTAACACAGCAGGAAACGTGAGTGTGCTGAGAACAAAAGAACGGTGTTTCCTACACATACGGACCATATCTAGTCCAACTCTGCGTCTGAATCTCATACAAAGCACTGGTCCTCTAACATCCAATGCTTGTCAGTTAAGATGAGAAACGAGTGAGCTTCATGAACGATGTACTTCGTTTGAGCTGAAAAGTGACTGCCGTTACCTGAAACGAAGTCTTGCTTGGAGGAAGACACAGACCCTGGGATTTAACTCCATTTCTGAAGTGAAACACACAGCGTAGTTCTCATCCATTGTTCACACTCTGCTTTAGAATAAGAAGCACGCTCTTACTTTTTAGAGTCTCTAAGACAGGAGGAAACGTGATTTTGCTGAGAACAAAAGAACGGAGTTTCATACACATACGGACCATATCTAGTCCAAATCTGCTTCTGAAACTGATACAAAGCACTGACCCTCTAACATCCAATGCTTGTCAGTAAAGATGGGAAACGTGTGAGCTTCATGAACGATGTAGTTCGTTTGAGCAGAAAAGTGACTGCCTTACCTGAATTGAAGTCTTGCATGTAGGAAGACTCAGAGCCTGGGATTTAACTCCATTTCTGAAGGCAAACACACAGCATAGTTCTCATCCATGGATCACACTCTGCTTTAGAGCGAGAAGCACGCTCTTGCTTTCTAGAGTCTCTAAGACAGCAGGAAACGTGAGTGTGCCCAGAACAAAAGAACGGTGTTTCCTACACATACGGACTATAAGTAGTCCAAAACTTCTTCTGAAACAGATAGAATGCACTGGTCCTCTAACATCCAATGCTTGTCAGTTAAGATGAGAAACGTGTGTGCTTCGTGAAAGATGTAGTTCGTTTGAGCAGAAAAGTGACTGCCCTTTCCTGAAACGAAGTCTTGCTTGTAGGGAGACTCAGAGCCTGGGATTTAACTCCTTTTCTGAAGTGAAACAAACAGCATAGTTTTCATCCATGGATCACACTCTGCTTTAGAACGAGAAGCACGCCTGGCTATCTAGAGTCTCTAAGACAGCAGGAAACGTGATTTTGCTGAGAACAAAAACACGGTGTTTCCTACACATACGGACCATATCTAGTTCAACTCTGCTTCTTAAACTGATACAAAGCACTGGTCCTCTAACATCCAATGCTTGTCAGATAAGATGAGAAACGTGTGAGCTTAGTGAATGATGTAGTTCCTTTGAACTGAAAAGTGACTGCCCTTACCTGAAACGAAGTCTTGCTTGTAGTCAGACACAGAGCCTGGGATTTAACTCCATTTCATAAGAGAAACACACAGCATAGTTCTCATCCATGGATCACACTCTGCTTTAGAGCGAGAAGCACACTCTTGCTTTTAGAGTCTCTAATATAGCAGGAAATCTGAGTGTGCCCAGAACAAAAGAACAGTGTTTCCTACATATACGGACCATATGTAGTCCAAATCTGCTTCTGAAACTGATACAATGCACTGGTCCTCTAACATCCAATGCTTGTCAATTAAGATGAGAATCGTGTGATCTTCGTTAACGATGTAGTTCGTTTGAGCAGAAAAGTGACTGCCCTTACCTGAAACGAAGTCTTGCTTGTAGGAAGACTCAGAGCCTGGGATTTAACTCCATTTCTGAAGTGAAACACACAGCATAGTTCTCATCCATGGATCACAATCTGTTTAGAGCGAGAGGCATGCTCATGCTTTCTAGATTCTCTAACACAGCAGGAAACGTGAGTGTGCTGAGAACAAACGAATGGTGTTCCCTACACATACGGACCATATCTAGTCCAACTCTGCGTCTGAATCTCATACAAAGCACTGGTCCTCTAACATCCAATGCTTGTCAGTTAAGATGGGAAACGTGTGAGCTTCATGAACGATGTAGTTCGTTTGAGCAGAAAAGTGACTGCCCTTACCTTAAACGAAGTCTTGCTTGTAGGAAGAATCAGAGCCTGGGATTTAACTCCATTTCTGAAGTGAAACACACAGCAGTGTTCTCATCCATTGATGACACTCTGCTTTAGAACAAGAAGCACGCTATTGCTTTCTAGAGTCTCCAAGACAGCAGGAAACGTGAGTGTGCTGAGAACAAAAGAATGGTGTTTCCTACACATACGGACCATATCTAGTCCAACTCTGCCTCTGAAACTGATACAAAGCACTGACCCACTAACATCCAATGCTTGTCAGTTAAGATGGGAAACGTGTGAGCTTCATGAACGATGTAGTTCGTTTGAGCAGAAAAGTGACTCCCCTTACCTGAAACGAAGTCTTGCTTGTAGGAAGACATAGAGCCTGGGATTTAACTCCATTTCTGAAGGGAAACACACAGCATAGTCTTCATCCATGGATCACACTGTGGTTAGAGCGAGAAGCACACTCTTGCTTTCTAGAGTCTCTAAGACAGCAGGAAATTTGAGTGTGCCCAGAACAATAGAACGGTGTTTCCTACACATATGGACCATATCCAGTCCAAATCTGCTTCTGAAACTGATATAAAGCATTGACCCTCTAACATCCAATGCTTGTCAGTTAAGATGAGAAACGTGTGAGCTCTGTGAATGATGTAGTTCGTTTGAGCAGAAAAGTGACTCTCCTTACCTGTAACCAAGTCTTGCTTGTACGAAGACTCAGAGCCTGGGATTTAACTCCATTTCTGAATTGAAACACACAGCAGTGTTCTCATCCAGTGATCACACTCTGCTTTAGAATAAGAAGCACGCTCTTGCTTTTTAGAGTCTCTAAGACAGGAGGAAACGTGATTTTGCTGAGAACAAAAGAACGGAGTTTCCTACACATACGGACCATATCTAGTCCAAATCTGCTTCTGAAACTGATACAAAGCACTGACCCTCTAACATCCAATGCTTGTCAGTTAAGATGGGAAACGTGTGAGCTTCATGAAAGATGTAGTTCATTTGAGCAGAAAAGTGACTGCCTTACCTGAATTGAAGTCTTGCTTGTAGGAAGACTCAGAGGCTGGGATTTAACTCCATTTCTGAAGGCAAACACACAGCATAGTTCTCATCCATGGATCACACTCTGCTTTAGAGTGAGAAGCACGCTCTTGCTTTCTAGAGTCTCTAAGACAGCAGGAAACGTGAGTGTGCCCAGAACAAAAGAACGGTGTTTCCTACACATACGGACTATATGTAGTCCAAAACTTCTTCTGAAACAGATAGAATGCACTGGTCATATAACATCCAATGCTAGTCAGTTAAGATGAGAAACGTGTGTGCTTCCTGAAAGATGTAATTCATTTGAGCAGAAAAGTGACTGCCCTTACCTGAAACGAAGTCTTGCTTGTAGGGAGACTCAGAGCCTGTGATTTAACTCCTTTTCTGAAGTAAAACACACAGCATAGTTTTCATCCATGGATCACACTCTGCTTTAGAACGAGAAGCATGCTCTTCTTTCTAGAGTCTCTAAGACAGCAGGAAACGTGAGTGTGCTGAGAACAAAAGAACGTTGTTTCCTACACAGACGGACCATATCTAGTCCAAATCTGCTTCTTAAACTGATACAAAGCACTGATCCTCTAACATCCAATGCTTGTCTGTTAAGATGAGAAATGTGTGAGCTCAGTGAACGATGTAGTTCGTTTGAGCTGAAAAGTGACTGCCCTTACCTGAATTGAAGTCTTGCTTGTAGGAAGACACAGAGATTGGGATTTAACTCCATTTCTGAAGGGAAACACACAGCATAGTTCTCATCCATGGATCACAATCTGCTTTAGAGCCAGAAGCACGCTCTTGCTTTCTAGAGTCTCTAAGACAGCAGGAAACGTGAGTGTGCCCTGAACAAAAGAACGGTGTTTCCTACACATACGGACTATATGTAGTCCAAAACTTCTTTTGAAACAGATAGAATGCACTGGTCCTCTAATATCCAATGCTTGTCAGTTAAGATGAGAAACGTGTGTGCTTCGTGAAAGATGTAGTTCCTTTGAACTGAAAAGTGACTGCCCTTACCCGTAAAGAAGTCTTGCTTGTAGGAAGACACAGAGCCTGGGATTTAGGTTGTTTTCTGAAGGGAAACACACTGTATAGTTCTCATCCATGGATCACACTCTGCTTTAGAGCGAGAAATATGCTCTTGCATTCTAAAGTCTCTAAGACAGCAGGAAATCTGAGTGTGCCCAAAACAAAAGAATGGTGTTTCCTACACATACGGAGTATATGAAGTCCAAAACTTCTTCTCAAACTGATACAATGCACTGGTCCTCTAACATCCAACGCTAGTCAGTTAAGATGATAATCGTGTGATCTTCGTTAACGATGCAGTTCCTTTGAGCAGAAAAGTGACTGCCCTTACCTGAAATGAAGTCTTGCTTGTAGGAAGACTCAGAGCCTGGGATTTAACTACATTTCTGAAGTGAAACACACAGCAGTGTTCTCATCCATTGATGACCCTCTGCTTTAGAACAAGAAGCACGCTCTTGCTTTCTAGAGTCTCAAAGACAGCAGGAAACGTGAGTGTGCTAAGAACAAAAGAACGGTGTTTCCTACACAGACGGACCATATCTAGTCCAACTTTGCTTCTTAAACTGATACAAAGCACTGGTCCTCTAACATCTAATGCTTGTCTGTTAAGATGAGAAATGTGTGAGCTCAGTGAATGATGTAGTTCGTTTGAGCTGAAAAGTGACTGCCCTTACCTGAAACGAAGTCTTGCTTGTAGGAAGACACAGAGATTGGGATTTAACTCCATTTATGAAGGGAAACACACAGCATAGTTCTCACCCATGGATCACAATCTGCTTTAGTGCGAGAAGCACGATCTTGCTATCTAGAGTCTCTAACACAGCAGGAAACGTGAGTGTGCTGAGAAAAAAAGAACGGTGTTTCCTACACATACGGACCATATCTAGTCCAACTCTGCTTCTGAAACTGATACAAAGCACTGGTCCTCTAACATCCAATGTATGTCAGTTAAGATGAGAAACGTGTGAGCTTTGTGAATGATGTAGTTCCGTTGAACTGAAAAGTGACTACCCTTACCTGAAACGAAGTCTTGCTTGTAGGAAGACACAGAGCCTGGGATTTAACTCCATTTCTGAAGTGAAACACACAGCATAGTATTCATCCATGGATCACACTGTGGTTAGAGCGAGAAGCACACTCTTGCTTTCTAAAGTCTCTAAGACAGCAGGAAAATTTGAGTGTGCCCAGAACAATAGAACGGTGTTTCCTACACATACGGACCATATCCAGTCCAAATATGCTTCTGAAACTGATATAAAGCATTGACCCTCTAACATCCAATGCTTGTCAGTTAAGATGAGAAACGTGTGAGCTCTGTGAACGATGTAGTTCGTTTAAGCAGAAAAGTGACTGTCCTTACCTGAAACGAAGTCTTGCTTGTGGGAAGACTCAGAGCCTGGGATTTAACTCCATTTCTGAAGGCAAACACACAGCATAGTTCTCATCCATGGATCACACTCTGCTTTAGAGCGAGAAGCACGCTGTTGCTTTCTAGAATCTCTAAGGCAGCAGGAAACGTGAGTGTGCTGTGAAAAAAAGAACGGTGTTTCCTACACATACGGACCATATCTAGTCCAAATCTTCTTCTGAAACTGATACAAAGCACTGGTTCTCTAACATCCAATGCTTGTCAATTAAGATGGGAAACGTGTGAGCTTCATGAACGATGTAGTTCGTTTGAGCAAAAAAGTGACTGCCCTTACCTTAAACGAGGTCTTGCTTGGACGAAGACTCAGAGCCTGGGATTTAACTCCATTTCTGAATTGAAACACACAGCAGTGTTCTCATCCATTGATCACACTCTGCTTTAGAATAAGAAGCACGCTCTTGCTTTTTAGAGTCTCTGAGACAGGAGGAAACGTGATTTTGCTGAGAACAAAAGAACGGAGTTTCCTACACATACGGACCATATCTAGTCCAAATCTGCTTCTGAAACTGATACAAAGCACTGGTCCTCTAACATCCAATGCTTGTCAGTTAAGATGGGAAACGTGTAAGCTTCATGAACGATGTAGTTCGTTTGAGCAAAAAAGTGACTGCCCTTACCTTAAACGAAGTCTTGCTTGTACGAAGACTCAGAGCCTGGGATTTAACTCCATTTCTGAATTGAAACACACAGCAGTGTTCTCATCCATTGATCACACTCTGCTTTAGAATAAGAAGCACGCTCTTGCTTTTTAGAGTCTCTAAGAAAGGAGGAAACGTGATTTTGCTGAAAACAAAAGAACGGAGTTTCCTACACATACGGACCATATCTAGTCCAAATCTGCTTCTGAAACTGATACAAAGCACTGACCCTCTAACATCCAATGCTTGTCAGTTAAGATGGGAAACGTGTGAGCTTCATGAACGATGTAGTTCATTTGAGCAGAAAAGTGACTGCCTTACCTGAATTGAAGTCTTGCTTGTAGGAAGACTCAGAGCCTGGGATTTAACTCCATTTCTGAAGGCAAACACACAGCATATTCTCATCCATGGATCACACTCTGCTTTAGAGAGAGAAGCACGCTCTTGCTTTCTAGATTCTCTAAGACAGCAGGAAACGTGAGTGTGCTGAGAACAAAAGAACGGTGTTTCCTACACATACAGACCATATATAGTCCAACTCTGCTTCTGAAACTGATACAAAGCACTGGTCCTCTAACATCCAATGCTTGTCAGTTAAGATGAGAAACGTGTGAGCTCTGTGAACGATGTAGTTCGTTTGAGCAGAAAAGTGACTGTCCTTACCTGAAACGAAGTCTTCCTTGTAGGAAGACACAGAGCCTGGGATTTAGGTCGTTTTCTGAAGGGAAACACACAGCATAGTTCTCATCCATGGATCACACTCTGCTTTAGAGCGAGAAATATGCTCTTGCTTTCTAAAGTCTCTAAGACAGCAGGAAACGTGAGTGTGCCCAGAACAAAAGAACGGTGTTTCCTACACATACGGACTATATGTAGTCCAAAACTTCTTCTGAAACAGATAGAATGCACTGGTCCTCTAATATCCAATACTTGTCAGTTAAGATGAGAAACGTGTGTGCTTCGTGAAAGATGTAGTTCGTTTGAGCAGAAAAGTGACTGCCCTTACCTGAAACGAAGTCTTGCTTGTAGGGAGACTCAGAGCCTGGAATTTAACCCCATTTCTGAAGGCAAACACACAGCATAGTTCTCATCCATGGATCACACTCTGCTTTAGAGCGAGAAGCACGCTCTTGCTTTCTAGAGTCTCTAAGACAGCAGGAAACGTGAGTGTGCAGAGAACAAAAAAACGGTGTTTCCTACACATACGGACTATATGTAGTCCAAAACTTCTTCTCAAACTGATACAATGCACTGGTCCTCTAACATCCAATGCTAGTCAGTTAAGATGATAATCGTGTGATCTTCGTTAACGATGTAGTTCGTTTGAGCAGAAGAGTGACTGCCCTTACCTGAAAGGAAGTCTTGCTTGTAGGAAGACTCAGAGCCTGGGATTTAACTCCATTTCTGAAGTGAAACACATAGCAGAGTTCTCATCCATTGATGACCCTCTGCTTTAGAGCGAGAAGCACGCTCTTGCTTTCTAGAGTCTCTAAGACAGCAGGAAACGAGAGTGTGCCCAGAACAAAAGAACGGTGTTTCCTACACATATGGACTATATGTAGTCCAAAAGTTCTTCTGAAACAGATAGAATGCACTGGTTCTCTAATATCCAATGCTTGTCAGTTAAGATGAGAAACGCGTGTGCTTCGTGAAAGATGTAGTTCGTTTGAGCAGAAAAGTGACTGCCCTTACCTGAAACGAAGTCTTGCTTGTAGGGAGACTCAGAGCCTGGGATTTAACTCCTTTTCTGAAGTGAAACACACAGCCTAGTTTTCATCCATGGATCACACTCTGCTTTAGAACGAGAAGCACGCTCTTGCTTTCTAGAGTCTCTAAGACAGCAGGAAACATGAGTGTGCTGAGAACAAAAGAACGGTGTTTCCTACACAGACGGACCATATCTAGTCCAAATCTGCTTCTTAATCTGATAAAAAGCACTGATCCTCTAAAATCCAATGCTTGTCTGTTAAGATGAGAAATGTGTGAGCTCAGTGAAAGATGTAGTTCGTTTGAGCTGAAAAGTGACTGTCCTTTCCTGAATTGAAGTCTTGCTTGTAGGAAGACACAGAGATTGGGATTTAACTACATTTCTGAAGGGAAACACACAGCATAGTTCTCATCCATGGATCACAATCTGCTTTAGAGCCAGAAGCACGCTCTTGCTTTCTAGAGTCTCTAACACAGCAGGAAACGTGAGTGTGCTGAGAACAAAAGAACGGTGTTTCCTGCACATACGGACCATATCTAGTCCAACTCTGCGTCTGAATCTCATACAAAGCACTGGTCCTCTAACATCCAATGCTTGTCAGTTAAGATGAGAAACGAGTGAGCTTCATGAACAATGTAGTTCGTTTGAGCAGAAAAGTGACTGCCCTTACATGAAACGAAGTCTTGCTTGTAGGAAGACTCAGAGCCTGGGATATAACTCCATTTCTGAAGTGAAACACACAGCGTAGTTCTCATCTATGGATAACACTCTGCTTTAGAGCAAGAAGCACACTCTTGCTTTCTAGAGTCTCTAAGACAGCAGGAAATCTGAGTGTGCCCAGAACAAAAGAACGGTGTTTCCTAAACATACGGACTATATGTAGTCCAAAACTTCTTCTGAAACTGATAGAATGCACTGGTCCTCTAACATCCAATGCTTGTCAGTTAAGATGAGAAACGTGTGAGCTCTGTTAACGATGTAGTTCGTTTGAGCAGAAAAGTGACTGTCCTTACCTGAAAAGAAGTCTTGCTTGTAGGAAGACTCAGAGCCTGGGATTTAACTCCATTTCTGAAGGCAAACACACAGCATAGTTCTCATCCATGGATCACACTCTGCTTTAGAGCGAGAAGCACGCTCTTGCTTTCTAGAGTCTCTAAGACAGCAGGAAACGTGAGTGTGCTGAGAACAAAAGAACGGTGTTTCCTACACATACGGACCATATCTAGTCCAACTCATCTTCTGAAACTGATACAAAGCACTGGTCCTCTAACATCCAATGCTTGTCAGTTAAGATGGGAAACGTGTGAGCTTCATGAACGATGTAGTTCGTTTGAGCAAAAAAGTGACTGCGCTTACCTGAAATGAAGTCTTGCTTGTACGAAGACTCAGAGCCTGGAATTTAACTCCATTTCTGAATTGAAACACACAGCAGTGTTCTCATCCATTGATCACACTCTGCTTTAGAATAAGAAGCACGCTCTTGCTTTTTAGAGTCTCTAAGACAGGAGTAAACGTGATTTTGCTGAGAACAAAAGAACGTAGTTTCTTACACATACGGACTATATCTAGTCCAAATCTGCTTCTGAAACTGATACAAAGCACTGACCCTCTAACATCCAATGCTTGTTAGTTAAGATGGGAAACGTGTGAGCTTCATGAACGATGTAGTTCGTTTGAGCAGAAAAGTGACTGCCCTTACCTGAAACGAAGTCCTGCTTGTAGGAAGACTCAGAGCCTGGGATATAACTCCATTTCTGAAGTGAAACACACAGCGTAGTTCTCATCTATGGATCACACTCTGCTTTAGAGCAAGAAGCACACTCTTGCTTTCTAGAGTCTCTAAGACAGCAGGAAATCTGAGTGTGTCCAGAACAAAAAAACGGTGTTTCCTACACATACGGACTATATGTAGTCCAAAACTTCTTCTGAAACTGATAGAATGCACTGGTCCTCTAACATCTAATGCTTGTCAGTTAAGATGAGAAACGTGTGAGCTTCGTGAAAGATGTAGTTCGTTTGAGCAGAAAAGTGACTGCCCTTACCTGAAACAAAGTCTTGCTTGTAGGAAGACACAGAGCCTGGGATTTAACTCCATTTCTGAAGGGAAACACACAGCATAGTATTCATCCATGGATCACACTGTGGTTAGAGCGAGAAGCACACTCTTGCTTTCTAGATTCTCTAAGACAGCAGGAAATTTGAGTGTGCCCAGAACAATAGAACGGTGTTTCCTACACATATGGACCATATCCAGTCCAAATCTGCTTCTGAAAATGATATAAAGCATTGACCCTCTAACATCCAATGCTTGTCAGTTAAGATGAGAAACGTGTGAGCTCTGTTAACGATGTATTTCGTTTGAGCAGAAAAGTGACTGTCCTTACCTGAAATGAAGTCTTGCTTGTAGGAAGACTAAGAGCCTGGGATTTAACTCCATTTCTGAAGGCAAACACACAGCATAGTTCTCATCCATGGATCACACTCTGCTTTAGAGCGAGAAGCACGCTCTTGCTTTCTAGAGTCTCTAAGACAGCAGGAAACGTGAGTGTGCTGAGAACAAAAGAACGGTGTTTCTTACACATACGGACCATATCTAGTCCAACTCATCTTCTGAAACTGATACAAAGCACTGGTCCTCTAACATCCAATGCTTGTCAGTTAAGATGGGAAACGTGTGAGCTTCATGAACGATGTAGTTCGTTTGAGCAAAAAAGTGACTGCCCTTACCTTAAAAGAAGTTTTGCTTGTACGAAGACTCAGAGCCTGGGATTTAACTCCATTTCTGAATTGAAACACACAGCAGTGTTCTCATCCATTGATCACACTCTGCTTTAGAATAAGAAGCACGCTCTTGCTTTTTAGAGTCTCTAAGACAGGAGGAAACGTGATTTTGCTGAGAAAAAAAGAACGGAGTTTCCTACCCATACGTACCATATCTAGTCCAACTCTGCTTCTGAAACTGGTACAAAGCACTGACCCTCTAACATCCAATGCTTGTCAGTTAAGATGGGAAACGTGTGAGCTTCATGAAGGATATAGTTTGTTTGAGAAGAAAAGTGACTGCCCTTAACTGAAACGAAGTCCTGCTTGTAGGAAGACTCAGAGCCTGGGATATAACTCCATTTCTGAAGTGAAACACACAGCGTAGTTCTCATCTATGGATCACACTCTGCTTTAGAGCAAGAAGCACACTCTTGCTTTCCAGAGTCTCTAAGACAGCAGGAAATCTGAGTGTGCCCAGAACAAAAGAACGGTGTTTCCTACACATACGGACTATATGTAGTCCAAAACTTCTTCTGAAACTGATAGAATGCACTGGTCCTCTAACATCTAATGCTTGTCAGTTAAGATGAGAAACGTGTGAGCTTCGTGAAAGATGTAGTTCGTTTGAGCAGAAAAGTGACTGCCCTTACCTGAAACAAAGTCTTGCTTGTAGGAAGACACAGAGCCTGGGATTTAACTCCATTTCTGAAGGGAAACACACAGCATAGTATTCATCCATGGATCACACTGTGGTTAGAGCGAGAAGCACACTCTTGCTTTCTAGATTCTCTAAGACAGCAGGAAATTTGAGTGTGCCCAGAACAATAGAACGGTGTTTCCTACACATATGGACCATATCCAGTCCAAATCTGCTTCTGAAACTGATATAAAGCATTGACCCTCTAACATCCAATGCTTGTCAGTTAAGATGAGAAACGTGTGAGCTCTGTGAACAATGTAGTTTGTTTGAGCAGAAAAGTGACTGTCCTTACCTGAAACGAAGTCTTGCTTGTAGGAAGACTCAGAGCCTGGGATTTAACTCCATTTCTGAAGGCAAACACACAGCATAGTTCTCATCCATGGATCACACTCTGCTTTAGAGCGAGAAGCACGCTCTTGCTTTCTAGAGTCTCTAAGACAGCAGGAAACGTGAGTGTACTGATAACAAAAGAATGGTGTTTCCTACACATACAGACCATATCTAGTGCAACTCTTTTTCTGAAACTGATACAAAGCACTGGTCCTCTAACATCCAATGCTTGTCAGTTAAGATGGGAAACGTGTGAGCTTCATGAACGATGTAGTTCGTTTGAGCAGAAAAGTGACTGTCCTTACCTGAAAAGAAGTCTTGCTTGTAGGAAGACTAAGAGCCTGGGATTTAACTCCATTTCTGAAGGCAAACACACAGCATAGTTCTCATCCATGGATCACATCTGCTTTAGAGCCAGAAGCACGCTCTTGCTTTCTAGAGTCTCTAACACAGCAGGAAACGTGAGTGTGCTGAGAACAAAAGAACGGTGTTTCCTGCACATACGGACCATATCTAGTCCAACTCTGCGTCTGAATCTCATACAAAGCACTGGTCCTCTAACATCCAATGCTTGTCAGTTAAGATGAGAAACGTGTGATCTTCGTGAACGATGTAGTTCGTTAGAGCAGAAAAGTGACTGCCCTTACCTTAAACGAAGTCTTGCTTGTAGGAAGACTCAGAGCCTGGGATATAACTCCATTTCTGAAGTGAAACACACAGCGTAGTTCTCATCTATGGATAACACTCTGCTTTAGAGCAAGAAGCACACTCTTGCTTTCTAGAGTCTCTAAGACAGCAGGAAATTTGAGTGTGCCCAGAACAATAGAACGGTGTTTCCTACACATATGGACCATATCCAGTCCAAATCTGCTTCTGAAACTGATATAAATCATTGACCCTCTAACATCCAATGCTTGTCAGTTAAGATGAGAAACGTGTGAGCTCTGTGAACAATGTAGTTCGTTTGAGCAGAAAAGTGACTGTCCTTTCCTGAAACGAAGTCTTGCTTGTAGGAAGACTCAGAGCCTGGGATTTAACTCCATTTCTGAAGGCAAACACACAGCATAGTTCTCATCCATGGATCACACTCTGCTTTAGAGCGAGAAGCAGGCTCTTGCTTTCTAGAGTCTCTAAGACAGCAGGAAACGTGAGTGTACTGATAACAAAAGAACGGTGTTTCCTACACATACAGACCATATCTAGTCCAACTCTGCTTCTGAAACTGGTACAAAGCACTGACCCTCTAACATCCAATGCTTGTCAGTTAAGATGGGAAACGTGTGAGCTTCATGAAGGATGTCGTTCGTTTGAGCAGAAAAGTGACTGCCTTACCTGAATTGAAGACTTGCTTGTAGGAAGACTCAGAGCCTGGGATTTAACTCCATTTCTGTAGGCAAACACACAGCATAGTTCTCATGCATGGATCACACTCTGCATTAGAGCGAGAAGCACGCTCTTGCTCTCTAGAGTCTCTAAGACAGCAGGAAACGTGAGTGTGCCCAGAACAAAAGAATGGTGTTTCCTACACATACGGACTATATGTAGTCCAAAACTTCTTCTCAAACAGATAGAATGCACTGGTCTTCTAACATCCAATGCTTGTCAGTTAAGATGAGAAACGTGTGTGCTTCGTGAAAGATGTAGTTCGTTTGAGCAGAAAAGTGACTGCCCTTACCTGAAACAAGTCTTGCTTGTAGAGAGACTGAGAGCTTGGGATTTATCTCCTTTTCTGAAGTGAAACACACAGCATAGTTTTCATCCATGCATCACACTCTGCTTTAGAACAAGAAGCACACTCTTGCTTTCTAGAGTCTCTAAGACAGCAGGAAACGTGATTTTGCTGAGAACAAAGAACGGTGTTTCCTACACATACGGACATTATATAATACAACTCTGCATCTGAAACTGATACAAAGCACTGATCCTCTAACAGCCAATGCTTGTCTGTTAAGATGAGAAACGTGTGAGCTTCATGAACGATGTAGTTCGTTTGAGCAGAAAAGTGACTGCCCTTACCTGAATTGAAGTCTTGCATGTAGGAAGACTCAGAGCCTGGGATTTCACTCCATTTCTGAAGTAAAACACACAGCAGTGTAATCATCCATTGATCACACTCTGCTTTATAACAAGAAGCACGCTCTTGCTTTCTATAGTCTCTAAGACAGCAGGAAACGTGATTTTGCTGAGAACAAAAGAAAGGTGTTTCCTACACATACGGACCATATCTAGTTCAACTCTGCTTCTGAAACTGATACAAAGCATTGGTCCTCTAACATCCAATGCTTGTCAGTTAAGATGAGAAACGTGTGAGCTCTGTTAACGATGTAGTTCGTTTGAGCAGAAAAGTGACTGCCCTTACCTGAAACGAAGTCTTGCTTGTAGGAAGACTCAGAGCCTGGGATTTAACTCCATTTCTGAAGGCAAACACACAGCATAGTTATCATCCATGGATCACACTCTGCTTTAGAGCGAGAAGCACGCTCTTACTATCTAGAGTCTCTAAGAGAGCAGGAAACGTGAGTGTGCTGAGAACAAAAGAACGGTGTTTCCTACACATACGGACCATATCTAGTCCAACTCTTCTTCTGAGACTGATACAAAGCACTGGTCCTCTAACATCCAATGCTTGTCAGTTAAGATGGGAAACGTGTGAGCTTCATGAACGATGTAGTTCGTTTGAGCAAAAAAGTGACTGCGCTTACCTTAAATGAAGTCTTGCTTGTACGAAGACACAGAGCCTGGGATTTAACTCCATTTCTGAATTGAAACACACAGCAGGGTTCTCATCCATTGATCACACTCTGCTTTAGAACAAGAAGCACGCTCTTGCTTTCTAGAGTCTCTAAGACAGCAAGAAACGTGAGTGTGCTGAGAACAAAAGAACGGTGTTTCCTACACATACAGACCATATATAGTCCAACTCTGCTTCTGAAACTGATACAAAGCATTGGCCCTCTAACATCCAATGCTTGTCAATTAAGATGAGAAACGTGTGAGCTTCTGGAACGATGTAGTTCGTTTGAGCAGAAAAGTGTCTGCCCTTACCTGAAACGAAGTCTGGCTTGTAGGACCACTCAGAGCCTGGGATTTAACTCCATTTCTGAAGTGAAACACACAGTGTAGTTCTCATCTATGGATCACACTCTGCTTTAGAGCAAGAAGCACACTCTTGCTTTCTGTAGTCTCTAAGACAGCAGGAAATTTGAGTGTGCCCAGAACAATAGAACGGTGTTTCCTACACATATGGACCATATCCAGTCCAAATCTGCTTCTGAAACTGATATAAAGCATTGACCCTATAACATCCAATGCTTGTCAGTTAAGATGAGAAACGTGTGAGCTCTGTTAACGATGTAGTTCGTTTGAGCAGAAAAGTGACTGTCCTTACCTGAAAAGAAGTCTTGCTTGTAGGAAGACTCAGAGCCTGGGATTTAACTCCATTTCTGAGGGCAAACACACAGCATAGTTCTCATCCATGGATCACACTCTGCTTTAGAGCGAGAAGCACGCTCTTGCTTTCTAGAGTCTCTAAGACAGAAGGAAACGTGAGTGTGCTGAGAACAAAAGAACGGTGTTTCCTACACATACGGACCATATCTAGTCCAACTCATCTTCTGAAACTGATACAAAGCACTGGTCCTCTAACATCCAATGCTTGTCAGTTAAGATGGGAAACGTGTGAGCTTCATGAACGATGTAGTTCGTTTGAGCAAAAAAGTGACTGCGCTTACCTTAAATGAAGTCTTGCTTGTACGAAGACACAGAGCCTGGGATTTAACTCCATTTCTGAAGGGAAACACACAGCATAGTATTCATCCATGGATCACACTGTGGTTAGAGCGAGAAGCACACTCTTGCTTTCTAGATTCTCTAAGACAGCAGGAAATTTGAGTGTGCCCAGAACAATATAACGGTGTTTCCTACACATATGGACCATATCCAGTCCAAATCTGCTTCTGAAACTGATATAAAGCATTGACCCTCTAACATCCAATGCTTGTCAGTTAAGATGAGAAACGTGTGAGCTCTGTGAACAATGTAGTTCGTTTGAGCAGAAAAGTGACTGTCCTTACCTGAAACGAAGTCTTGCTTGTAGGAAGACTCAGAGCCTGGGATTTAACTCCATTTCTGAAGGCAAACACACAGCATAGTTCTCATCCATGGATCACACTCTGCTTTAGAGCGAGAAGCATGCTCTTGCTTTCTAGAGTCTCTAAGACAGCAGGAAACGTGAGTGTACTGATAACAAAAGAACGGTGTTTCCTACACATACAGACCATATCTAGTGCAACTCTTCTTCTGAAACTGATACAAAGCACTGGTCCTCTAACATCCAATGCTTGTCAGTTAAGATGGGAAACGTGTGAGCTTCATGAACGATGTAGTTCGTTTGAGAAAAAAAGTGACTGCCCTTACCTTAAAAGAAGTTTTGCTTCTACGAAGACTCAGAGCCTGGGATTTAACTCCATTTCTGAATTGAAACACACAGCAGTGTTCTCATCCATTGATCACACTCTGCTTTAGAATAAGAAGCACGCTCTTGCTTTTTAGAGTCTCTAAGACAGGAGGAAACGTGATTTTGCTGAGAAAAAAAGAACGGAGTTTCCTACACATACGTACCATATCTAGTCCAACTCTGCTTCTGAAACTGGTACAAAGCACTGACCCTCTAACATCCAATGCTTGTCAGTTAAGATGGGAAACGTGTGAGCTTCATGAAGGATGTAGTTTGTTTGAGAAGAAAAGTGACTGCCTTACCTGAATTGAAGACTTGCTTGTAGGAAGACACAGAGCCTGGGATTTAACTCCATTTCTGAAGGCAAACACACAGCATAGTTCTCATCCATGGATCACACTCTGCTTTAGAGCGAGAAGCACGCTCTTGCTTTCTAGAGTCTCTAAGTCAGCAGGAAACGTGAGTGTGCCCAGAACAAAAGAATGGTGTTTCCTACACATACGGACTATATGTAGTCCAAAACTTCTTCTGAAGCAGATAGAATGCACTGGTCCTCTAATATCCAATGCTTGTCAGTTAAGATGAGAAACGTGTGTGCTTTGTGAAAGATGTAGTTCGTTTGAGCAGAAAAGTGACTGCCCTTACCTGAAACGAAGTCTTGCTTGTAGAGAGACTGAGAGCCTGGGATTTAACTCCTTTTCTGAAGTGAAACACACAGCATAGTTTTCATCCATGCATCACACTCTGCTTTAGAACAAGAAGCACACTCTTGCTTTCTAGAGCCTCTAAGACAGCAGGAAGCATGATTTTGCTGAGAACAAAGAACGGTGTTTCCTACACATACGGACATTATATAGTCCAACACTGCTTCTGAAACTGATACAAAGCACTGGTCCTCTAACATCCAATGCTTGTCAGTTAAGATGGGAAACGTGTGAGCTTCATGAACGATGTAGTTCGTTAGAGAAAAAAAGTGACTGCCCTTACCTTAAAAGAAGTTTTGCTTGTACGAAGACTCAGAGCCTGGGATTTAACTCCATTTCTGAATTCAAACACACAGCAGTGTTCTCATCCATTGATCACACTCTGCTTTAGAATAAGAAGCACGCTCTTGCTTTTTAGAGTCTCTAAGACAGGAGGAAACGTGATTTTGCTGAGAAAAAAAGAACGGAGTTTCCTACCCATACGTACCATATCTAGTCCAACTCTGCTTCTGAAACTGGTACAAAGCACTGACCCTCTAACATCCAATGCTTGTCAGTTAAGATGGGAAACGTGTGAGCTTCATGAAGGATATAGTTTGTTTGAGAAGAAAAGTGACTGCCCTTAACTGAAACGAAGTCCTGCTTGTAGGAAGACTCAGAGCCTGGGATATAACTCCATTTCTGAAGTGAAACACACAGCGTAGTTCTCATCTATGGATCACACTCTGCTTTAGAGCAAGAAGCACACTCTTGCTTTCCAGAGTCTCTAAGACAGCAGGAAATCTGAGTGTGCCCAGAACAAAAGAACGGTGTTTCCTACACATACGGACTATATGTAGTCCAAAACTTCTTCTGAAACTGATAGAATGCACTGGTCCTCTAACATCTAATGCTTGTCAGTTAAGATGAGAAACGTGTGAGCTTCGTGAAAGATGTAGTTCGTTTGAGCAGAAAAGTGACTGCCCTTACCTGAAACAAAGTCTTGCTTGTAGGAAGACACAGAGCCTGGGATTTAACTCCATTTCTGAAGGGAAACACACAGCATAGTATTCATCCATGGATCACACTGTGGTTAGAGCGAGAAGCACACTCTTGCTTTCTAGATTCTCTAAGACAGCAGGAAATTTGAGTGTGCCCAGAACAATAGAACGGTGTTTCCTACACATATGGACCATATCCAGTCCAAATCTGCTTCTGAAACTGATATAAAGCATTGACCCTCTAACATCCAATGCTTGTCAGTTAAGATGAGAAACGTGTGAGCTCTGTGAACAATGTAGTTTGTTTGAGCAGAAAAGTGACTGTCCTTACCTGAAACGAAGTCTTGCTTGTAGGAAGACTCAGAGCCTGGGATTTAACTCCATTTCTGAAGGCAAACACACAGCATAGTTCTCATCCATGGATCACACTCTGCTTTAGAGCGAGAAGCACGCTCTTGCTTTCTAGAGTCTCTAAGACAGCAGGAAACGTGAGTGTACTGATAACAAAAGAATGGTGTTTCCTACACATACAGACCATATCTAGTGCAACTCTTTTTCTGAAACTGATACAAAGCACTGGTCCTCTAACATCCAATGCTTGTCAGTTAAGATGGGAAACGTGTGAGCTTCATGAACGATGTAGTTCGTTTGAGCAGAAAAGTGACTGTCCTTACCTGAAAAGAAGTCTTGCTTGTAGGAAGACTAAGAGCCTGGGATTTAACTCCATTTCTGAAGGCAAACACACAGCATAGTTCTCATCCATGGATCACATCTGCTTTAGAGCCAGAAGCACGCTCTTGCTTTCTAGAGTCTCTAACACAGCAGGAAACGTGAGTGTGCTGAGAACAAAAGAACGGTGTTTCCTGCACATACGGACCATATCTAGTCCAACTCTGCGTCTGAATCTCATACAAAGCACTGGTCCTCTAACATCCAATGCTTGTCAGTTAAGATGAGAAACGTGTGATCTTCGTGAACGATGTAGTTCGTTAGAGCAGAAAAGTGACTGCCCTTACCTTAAACGAAGTCTTGCTTGTAGGAAGACTCAGAGCCTGGGATATAACTCCATTTCTGAAGTGAAACACACAGCGTAGTTCTCATCTATGGATAACACTCTGCTTTAGAGCAAGAAGCACACTCTTGCTTTCTAGAGTCTCTAAGACAGCAGGAAATTTGAGTGTGCCCAGAACAATAGAACGGTGTTTCCTACACATATGGACCATATCCAGTCCAAATCTGCTTCTGAAACTGATATAAATCATTGACCCTCTAACATCCAATGCTTGTCAGTTAAGATGAGAAACGTGTGAGCTCTGTGAACAATGTAGTTCGTTTGAGCAGAAAAGTGACTGTCCTTTCCTGAAACGAAGTCTTGCTTGTAGGAAGACTCAGAGCCTGGGATTTAACTCCATTTCTGAAGGCAAACACACAGCATAGTTCTCATCCATGGATCACACTCTGCTTTAGAGCGAGAAGCAGGCTCTTGCTTTCTAGAGTCTCTAAGACAGCAGGAAACGTGAGTGTACTGATAACAAAAGAACGGTGTTTCCTACACATACAGACCATATCTAGTCCAACTCTGCTTCTGAAACTGGTACAAAGCACTGACCCTCTAACATCCAATGCTTGTCAGTTAAGATGGGAAACGTGTGAGCTTCATGAAGGATGTCGTTCGTTTGAGCAGAAAAGTGACTGCCTTACCTGAATTGAAGACTTGCTTGTAGGAAGACTCAGAGCCTGGGATTTAACTCCATTTCTGTAGGCAAACACACAGCATAGTTCTCATGCATGGATCACACTCTGCATTAGAGCGAGAAGCACGCTCTTGCTCTCTAGAGTCTCTAAGACAGCAGGAAACGTGAGTGTGCCCAGAACAAAAGAATGGTGTTTCCTACACATACGGACTATATGTAGTCCAAAACTTCTTCTCAAACAGATAGAATGCACTGGTCTTCTAACATCCAATGCTTGTCAGTTAAGATGAGAAACGTGTGTGCTTCGTGAAAGATGTAGTTCGTTTGAGCAGAAAAGTGACTGCCCTTACCTGAAACAAGTCTTGCTTGTAGAGAGACTGAGAGCTTGGGATTTATCTCCTTTTCTGAAGTGAAACACACAGCATAGTTTTCATCCATGCATCACACTCTGCTTTAGAACAAGAAGCACACTCTTGCTTTCTAGAGTCTCTAAGACAGCAGGAAACGTGATTTTGCTGAGAACAAAGAACGGTGTTTCCTACACATACGGACATTATATAATACAACTCTGCTTCTGAAACTGATACAAAGCACTGATCCTCTAACAGCCAATGCTTGTCTGTTAAGATGAGAAACGTGTGAGCTTCATGAACGATGTAGTTCGTTTGAGCAGAAAAGTGACTGCCCTTACCTGAATTGAAGTCTTGCATGTAGGAAGACTCAGAGCCTGGGATTTCACTCCATTTCTGAAGTAAAACACACAGCAGTGTAATCATCCATTGATCACACTCTGCTTTATAACAAGAAGCACGCTCTTGCTTTCTATAGTCTCTAAGACAGCAGGAAACGTGATTTTGCTGAGAACAAAAGAAAGGTGTTTCCTACACATACGGACCATATCTAGTTCAACTCTGCTTCTGAAACTGATACAAAGCATTGGTCCTCTAACATCCAATGCTTGTCAGTTAAGATGAGAAACGTGTGAGCTCTGTTAACGATGTAGTTCGTTTGAGCAGAAAAGTGACTGCCCTTACCTGAAACGAAGTCTTGCTTGTAGGAAGACTCAGAGCCTGGGATTTAACTCCATTTCTGAAGGCAAACACACAGCATAGTTATCATCCATGGATCACACTCTGCTTTAGAGCGAGAAGCACGCTCTTACTATCTAGAGTCTCTAAGAGAGCAGGAAACGTGAGTGTGCTGAGAACAAAAGAACGGTGTTTCCTACACATACGGACCATATCTAGTCCAACTCTTCTTCTGAGACTGATACAAAGCACTGGTCCTCTAACATCCAATGCTTGTCAGTTAAGATGGGAAACGTGTGAGCTTCATGAACGATGTAGTTCGTTTGAGCAAAAAAGTGACTGCGCTTACCTTAAATGAAGTCTTGCTTGTACGAAGACACAGAGCCTGGGATTTAACTCCATTTCTGAATTGAAACACACAGCAGGGTTCTCATCCATTGATCACACTCTGCTTTAGAACAAGAAGCACGCTCTTGCTTTCTAGAGTCTCTAAGACAGCAAGAAACGTGAGTGTGCTGAGAACAAAAGAACGGTGTTTCCTACACATACAGACCATATATAGTCCAACTCTGCTTCTGAAACTGATACAAAGCATTGGCCCTCTAACATCCAATGCTTGTCAATTAAGATGAGAAACGTGTGAGCTTCTGGAACGATGTAGTTCGTTTGAGCAGAAAAGTGTCTGCCCTTACCTGAAACGAAGTCTGGCTTGTAGGACCACTCAGAGCCTGGGATTTAACTCCATTTCTGAAGTGAAACACACAGTGTAGTTCTCATCTATGGATCACACTCTGCTTTAGAGCAAGAAGCACACTCTTGCTTTCTGTAGTCTCTAAGACAGCAGGAAATTTGAGTGTGCCCAGAACAATAGAACGGTGTTTCCTACACATATGGACCATATCCAGTCCAAATCTGCTTCTGAAACTGATATAAAGCATTGACCCTATAACATCCAATGCTTGTCAGTTAAGATGAGAAACGTGTGAGCTCTGTTAACGATGTAGTTCGTTTGAGCAGAAAAGTGACTGTCCTTACCTGAAAAGAAGTCTTGCTTGTAGGAAGACTCAGAGCCTGGGATTTAACTCCATTTCTGAGGGCAAACACACAGCATAGTTCTCATCCATGGATCACACTCTGCTTTAGAGCGAGAAGCACGCTCTTGCTTTCTAGAGTCTCTAAGACAGAAGGAAACGTGAGTGTGCTGAGAACAAAAGAACGGTGTTTCCTACACATACGGACCATATCTAGTCCAACTCATCTTCTGAAACTGATACAAAGCACTGGTCCTCTAACATCCAATGCTTGTCAGTTAAGATGGGAAACGTGTGAGCTTCATGAACGATGTAGTTCGTTTGAGCAAAAAAGTGACTGCGCTTACCTTAAATGAAGTCTTGCTTGTACGAAGACACAGAGCCTGGGATTTAACTCCATTTCTGAAGGGAAACACACAGCATAGTATTCATCCATGGATCACACTGTGGTTAGAGCGAGAAGCACACTCTTGCTTTCTAGATTCTCTAAGACAGCAGGAAATTTGAGTGTGCCCAGAACAATATAACGGTGTTTCCTACACATATGGACCATATCCAGTCCAAATCTGCTTCTGAAACTGATATAAAGCATTGACCCTCTAACATCCAATGCTTGTCAGTTAAGATGAGAAACGTGTGAGCTCTGTGAACAATGTAGTTCGTTTGAGCAGAAAAGTGACGGTCCTTACCTGAAACGAAGTCTTGCTTGTAGGAAGACTCAGAGCCTGGGATTTAACTCCATTTCTGAAGGCAAACACACAGCATAGTTCTCATCCATGGATCACACTCTGCTTTAGAGCGAGAAGCATGCTCTTGCTTTCTAGAGTCTCTAAGACAGCAGGAAACGTGAGTGTACTGATAACAAAAGAACGGTGTTTCCTACACATACAGACCATATCTAGTGCAACTCTTCTTCTGAAACTGATACAAAGCACTGGTCCTCTAACATCCAATGCTTGTCAGTTAAGATGGGAAACGTGTGAGCTTCATGAACGATGTAGTTCGTTTGAGAAAAAAAGTGACTGCCCTTACCTTAAAAGAAGTTTTGCTTCTACGAAGACTCAGAGCCTGGGATTTAACTCCATTTCTGAATTGAAACACACAGCAGTGTTCTCATCCATTGATCACACTCTGCTTTAGAATAAGAAGCACGCTCTTGCTTTTTAGAGTCTCTAAGACAGGAGGAAACGTGATTTTGCTGAGAAAAAAAGAACGGAGTTTCCTACACATACGTACCATATCTAGTCCAACTCTGCTTCTGAAACTGGTACAAAGCACTGACCCTCTAACATCCAATGCTTGTCAGTTAAGATGGGAAACGTGTGAGCTTCATGAAGGATGTAGTTTGTTTGAGAAGAAAAGTGACTGCCTTACCTGAATTGAAGACTTGCTTGTAGGAAGACACAGAGCCTGGGATTTAACTCCATTTCTGAAGGCAAACACACAGCATAGTTCTCATCCATGGATCACACTCTGCTTTAGAGCGAGAAGCACGCTCTTGCTTTCTAGAGTCTCTAAGTCAGCAGGAAACGTGAGTGTGCCCAGAACAAAAGAATGGTGTTTCCTACACATACGGACTATATGTAGTCCAAAACTTCTTCTGAAGCAGATAGAATGCACTGGTCCTCTAATATCCAATGCTTGTCAGTTAAGATGAGAAACGTGTGTGCTTTGTGAAAGATGTAGTTCGTTTGAGCAGAAAAGTGACTGCCCTTACCTGAAACGAAGTCTTGCTTGTAGAGAGACTGAGAGCCTGGGATTTAACTCCTTTTCTGAAGTGAAACACACAGCATAGTTTTCATCCATGCATCACACTCTGCTTTAGAACAAGAAGCACACTCTTGCTTTCTAGAGCCTCTAAGACAGCAGGAAGCATGATTTTGCTGAGAACAAAGAACGGTGTTTCCTACACATACGGACATTATATAGTCCAACACTGCTTCTGAAACTGATACAAAGCACTGGTCCTCTAACATCCAATGCTTGTCAGTTAAGATGGGAAACGTGTGAGCTTCATGAACGATGTAGTTCGTTAGAGAAAAAAAGTGACTGCCCTTACCTTAAAAGAAGTTTTGCTTGTACGAAGACTCAGAGCCTGGGATTTAACTCCATTTCTGAATTGAAACACACAGCAGTGTTCTCATCCATTGATCACACTCTGCTTTAGAATAAGAAGCACGCTCTTGCTTTTTAGAGTCTCTAAGACAGGAGGAAACGTGATTTTGCTGAGAACAAAAGAACGTAGTTTCTTACACATACGGACTATATCTAGTCCAAATCTGCTTCTGAAACTGATACAAAGCACTGACCCTCTAACATCCAATGCTTGTCAGTTAAGATGGGAAACGTGTGAGCTTCATGAACGATGTAGTTCGTTTGAGCAGAAAAGTGACTGCCCTTACCTGAAACGAAGTCCTGCTTGTAGGAAGACTCAGAGCCTGGGATATAACTCCATTTCTGAAGTGAAACACACAGCGTAGTTCTCATCTATGGATCACACTCTGCTTTAGAGCAAGAAGCACACTCTTGCTTTCTAGAGTCTCTAAGACAGCAGGAAATCTGAGTGTGCCCAGAACAAAAGAACGGTGTTTCCTACACATACGGACTATATGTAGTCCAAAACTTCTTCTGAAACTGATAGAATGCACTGGTCCTCTAACATCTAATGCTTGTCAGTTAAGATGAGAAACGTGTGAGCTTCGTGAAAGATGTAGTTCGTTTGAGCAGAAAAGTGACTGCCCTTACCTGAAACAAAGTCTTGCTTGTAGGAAGACTCAGAGCCTGGGATTTAACTCCATTTCTGAAGGGAAACACACAGCATAGTATTCATCCATGGATCACACTGTGGTTAGAGCGAGAAGCACACTCTTGCTTTCTAGATTCTCTAAGACAGCAGGAAATTTGAGTGTGCCCAGAACAATAGAACGGTGTTTCCTACACATACAGACCATATCTAGTGCAACTCTTCTTCTGAAACTGATACAAAGCACTGGTCCTCTAACATCCAATGCTTGTCAGTTAAGATGGGAAACGTGTGAGCTTCATGAACGATGTAGTTCGTTTGAGAAAAAAAGTGACTGCCCTTACCTTAAAAGAAGTTTTGCTTGTACGAAGACTCAGAGCCTGGGATTTAATTCCATTTCTGAATTGAAACACACAGCAGTGTTCTCATCCATTGATCACAGTCTACTTTAGAATAAGAAGCACGCTCTTGCTTTTTAGAGTCTCTAAGACAGGAGGAAACGTGATTTTGCTGAGAAAAAAAGAACGGAGTTTCCTACACATACGTACCATATCTAGTCCAACTCTGCTTCTGAAACTGGTACAAAGCACTGACCCTCTAACATACAATGCTTGTCAGTTAAGATGGGAAACGTGTGAGCTTCATGAAGGATGTAGTTCGTTTGAGCAGAAAAGTGACTGCCTTACCTGAATTGAAGACTTGCTTGTAGGAAGACTCAGAGACTGGGATTTAACTCCATTTCTGAAGGCAAACACACAGCATAGTTCTCATCCATGGATCACACTCTGCTTTAGAGCGAGAAGCACGCTCTTGCTTTCTAGAGTCTCTAAGTCAGCAGGAAACGTGAGTGTGCCCAGAACAAAAGAATGGTGTTTCCTACACATACGGACTATATGTAGTCCAAAACTTCTTCTGAAGCAGATAGAATGCACTGGTCCTCTAACATCCAATGCTTGTCAGTTAAGATGAGAAACGTGTGTGCTTTGTGAAAGATGTAGTTCGTTTGAGCAGAAAAGTGACTGCCCTTACCTGAAACGAAGTCTTGCTTGTAGAGAGACTGAGAGCCTGGGATTTAACTCCTTTTCTGAAGTGAAACACACAGCATAGTTTTCATCCATGCATCACACTCTGCTTTAGAACAAGAAGCACACTCTTGCTTTCTAGAGCCTCTAAGACAGCAGGAAGCATGATTTTGCTGAGAACAAAGATCGGTGTTTCCTACACATACGGACATTATATAGTCCAACTCTGCTTCTGAAACTGATACAAAGGACTGGTCCTCTAACATCCAATGCTTGTCAGTTAAGATGAGAAACGTGTGTGCTTCGTGAAAGATGTAGTTCGTTTGAGCAGAAAAGTGACTGCCCTTACCTGAAAGGAAGTCTTGCTTGTAGGAAGACTCAGAGCCTGGGATTTAACTCCATTTCTGAAGGCAAACACACAGCATAGTTCTCATCCATGGATCACACTCTGCTTTAGAGCGAGAAGCACGCTCTTGCTTTCTAGAGTCTCTAAGACAGCAGGAAACGTGAGTGTGCTGACAACAAAAGAACGGTGTTTCCTACACATACGGACCATATCTAGTCCAAATCTGCTTCTTAAACTGATACAAAGCACTGATCCTCTAACAGCCAATGCTTGTCTGTTAAGATGAGAAACGTGTGAGCTTCATGAACGATGTAGTTTGTTTGAGCAGAAAAGTGACTGCCCTTACCTGAATTGAAGTCTTGCATGTATGAAGACTCAGAGCCTGGGATTTAACTCCATTTCTGAAGGGAAACACACAGCATAGTATTCATCCATGGATCACACTGTGGTTAGAGCGAGAAGCACACTCTTGCTTTCTAGATTCTCTAAGACAGCAGGAAATTTGAGTGTGCCCAGAACAATAGAACGGTGTTTCCTACACATATGGACCATATCCAGTCCAAATCTGCTTCTGAAACTGATATAAAGCATTGACCCTCTAACATCCAATGCTTGTCAGTTAAGATGAGAAACGTGTGAGCTCTGTGAACAATGTAGTTCGTTTGAGCAGAAAAGTGACTGTCCTTACCTGAAACGAAGTCTTGCTTGTAGGAAGACTCAGAGCCTGGGATTTAACTCCATTTCTGAAGGCAAACACACAGCATAGTTCTCATCCATGGATCACACTCTGCTTTAGAGCGAGAAGCACGCTCTTGCTTTCTAGAGTCTCTAAGACAGCAGGAAACGTGAGTGTACTGATAACAAAAGAACGGTGTTTCCTACACATACAGACCATATCTAGTGCAGCTCTTCTTCTGAAACTGATACAAAGCACTGGTCCTCTAACATCCAATGCTTGTCAGTTAAGATGGGAAACGTGTGAGCTTCATGAACGATGTAGTTCGTTTGAGAAAAAAAGTGACTGCCCTTACCTTAAAAGAAGTTTTGCTTGTACGAAGACTCAGAGCCTGGGATTTAACTCCATTTCTGAATTGAAACACACAGCAGTGTTCTCATCCATTGATCACACTCTGCTTTAGAATAAGAAGAACGCTCTTGCTTTTTAGAGTCTCTAAGACAGGAGGAAACGTGATTTTGCTGAGAAAAAAAGAACGGAGTTTCCTACACATACGTACCATATCTAGTCCAACTCTGCTTCTGAAACTGGTACAAAGCACTGACCCTCTAACATCCAATGCTTGTCAGTTAAGATGGGAAACGTGTGAGCTTCATGAAGGATGTAGTTTGTTTGAGAAGAAAAGTGACTGCCTTACCTGAATTGAAGACTTGCTTGTAGGAAGACACAGAGCCTGGGATTTAACTCCATTTCTGAAGGCAAACACACAGCATAGTTCTCATCCATGGATCACACTCTGCTTTAGAGCGAGAAGCACGCTCTTGCTTTCTAGAGTCTCTAAGTCAGCAGGAAACGTGAGTGTGCCCAGAACAAAAGAATGGTGTTTCCTACACATACGGACTATATGTAGTCCAAAACTTCTTCTGAAGCAGATAGAATGCACTGGTCCTCTAATATCCAATGCTTGTCAGTTAAGATGAGAAACGTGTGTGCTTTGTGAAAGATGTAGTTCGTTTGAGCAGAAAAGTGACTGCCCTTACCTGAAACGAAGTCTTGCTTGTAGAGAGACTGAGAGCCTGGGATTTAACTCCTTTTCTGAAGTGAAACACACAGCATAGTTTTCATCCATGCATCACACTCTGCTTTAGAACAAGAAGCACACTCTTGCTTTCTAGAGCCTCTAAGACAGCAGGAAGCATGATTTTGCTGAGAACAAAGAACGGTGTTTCCTACACATACGGACATTATATAGTCCAACACTGCTTCTGAAACTGATACAAAGCACTGGTCCTCTAACATCCAATGCTTGTCAGTTAAGATGGGAAACGTGTGAGCTTCATGAACGATGTAGTTCGTTAGAGAAAAAAAGTGACTGCCCTTACCTTAAAAGAAGTTTTGCTTGTACGAAGACTCAGAGCCTGGGATTTAACTCCATTTCTGAATTGAAACACACAGCAGTGTTCTCATCCATTGATCACACTCTGCTTTAGAATAAGAAGCACGCTCTTGCTTTTTAGAGTCTCTAAGACAGGAGGAAACGTGATTTTGCTGAGAACAAAAGAACGTAGTTTCTTACACATACGGACTATATCTAGTCCAAATCTGCTTCTGAAACTGATACAAAGCACTGACCCTCTAACATCCAATGCTTGTCAGTTAAGATGGGAAACGTGTGAGCTTCATGAACGATGTAGTTCGTTTGAGCAGAAAAGTGACTGCCCTTACCTGAAACGAAGTCCTGCTTGTAGGAAGACTCAGAGCCTGGGATATAACTCCATTTCTGAAGGGAAACACACAGCGTAGTTCTCATCTATGGATCACACTCTGCTTTAGAGCAAGAAGCACACTCTTGCTTTCTAGAGTCTCTAAGACAGCAGGAAATCTGAGTGTGCCCAGAACAAAAGAACGGTGTTTCCTACACATACGGACTATATGTAGTCCAAAACTTCTTCTGAAACTGATAGAATGCACTGGTCCTCTAACATCTAATGCTTGTCAGTTAAGATGAGAAACGTGTGAGCTTCGTGAAAGATGTAGTTCGTTTGAGCAGAAAAGTGACTGCCCTTACCTGAAACAAAGTCTTGCTTGTAGGAAGACTCAGAGCCTGGGATTTAACTCCATTTCTGAAGGGAAACACACAGCATAGTATTCATCCATGGATCACACTGTGGTTAGAGCGAGAAGCACACTCTTGCTTTCTAGATTCTCTAAGACAGCAGGAAATTTGAGTGTGCCCAGAACAATAGAACGGTGTTTCCTACACATACAGACCATATCTAGTGCAACTCTTCTTCTGAAACTGATACAAAGCACTGGTCCTCTAACATCCAATGCTTGTCAGTTAAGATGGGAAACGTGTGAGCTTCATGAACGATGTAGTTCGTTTGAGAAAAAAAGTGACTGCCCTTACCTTAAAAGAAGTTTTGCTTGTACGAAGACTCAGAGCCTGGGATTTAATTCCATTTCTGAATTGAAACACACAGCAGTGTTCTCATCCATTGATCACAGTCTACTTTAGAATAAGAAGCACGCTCTTGCTTTTTAGAGTCTCTAAGACAGGAGGAAACGTGATTTTGCTGAGAAAAAAAGAACGGAGTTTCCTACACATACGTACCATATCTAGTCCAACTCTGCTTCTGAAACTGGTACAAAGCACTGACCCTCTAACATACAATGCTTGTCAGTTAAGATGGGAAACGTGTGAGCTTCATGAAGGATGTAGTTCGTTTGAGCAGAAAAGTGACTGCCTTACCTGAATTGAAGACTTGCTTGTAGGAAGACTCAGAGACTGGGATTTAACTCCATTTCTGAAGGCAAACACACAGCATAGTTCTCATCCATGGATCACACTCTGCTTTAGAGCGAGAAGCACGCTCTTGCTTTCTAGAGTCTCTAAGTCAGCAGGAAACGTGAGTGTGCCCAGAACAAAAGAATGGTGTTTCCTACACATACGGACTATATGTAGTCCAAAACTTCTTCTGAAGCAGATAGAATGCACTGGTCCTCTAACATCCAATGCTTGTCAGTTAAGATGAGAAACGTGTGTGCTTTGTGAAAGATGTAGTTCGTTTGAGCAGAAAAGTGACTGCCCTTACCTGAAACGAAGTCTTGCTTGTAGAGAGACTGAGAGCCTGGGATTTAACTCCTTTTCTGAAGTGAAACACACAGCATAGTTTTCATCCATGCATCACACTCTGCTTTAGAACAAGAAGCACACTCTTGCTTTCTAGAGCCTCTAAGACAGCAGGAAGCATGATTTTGCTGAGAACAAAGATCGGTGTTTCCTACACATACGGACATTATATAGTCCAACTCTGCTTCTGAAACTGATACAAAGGACTGGTCCTCTAACATCCAATGCTTGTCAGTTAAGATGAGAAACGTGTGTGCTTCGTGAAAGATGTAGTTCGTTTGAGCAGAAAAGTGACTGCCCTTACCTGAAAGGAAGTCTTGCTTGTAGGAAGACTCAGAGCCTGGGATTTAACTCCATTTCTGAAGGCAAACACACAGCATAGTTCTCATCCATGGATCACACTCTGCTTTAGAGCGAGAAGCACGCTCTTGCTTTCTAGAGTCTCTAAGACAGCAGGAAACGTGAGTGTGCTGACAACAAAAGAACGGTGTTTCCTACACATACGGACCATATCTAGTCCAAATCTGCTTCTTAAACTGATACAAAGCACTGATCCTCTAACAGCCAATGCTTGTCTGTTAAGATGAGAAACGTGTGAGCTTCATGAACGATGTAGTTTGTTTGAGCAGAAAAGTGACTGCCCTTACCTGAATTGAAGTCTTGCATGTATGAAGACTCAGAGCCTGGGATTTAACTCCATTTCTGAAGGGAAACACACAGCATAGTATTCATCCATGGATCACACTGTGGTTAGAGCGAGAAGCACACTCTTGCTTTCTAGATTCTCTAAGACAGCAGGAAATTTGAGTGTGCCCAGAACAATAGAACGGTGTTTCCTACACATATGGACCATATCCAGTCCAAATCTGCTTCTGAAACTGATATAAAGCATTGACCCTCTAACATCCAATGCTTGTCAGTTAAGATGAGAAACGTGTGAGCTCTGTGAACAATGTAGTTCGTTTGAGCAGAAAAGTGACTGTCCTTACCTGAAACGAAGTCTTGCTTGTAGGAAGACTCAGAGCCTGGGATTTAACTCCATTTCTGAAGGCAAACACACAGCATAGTTCTCATCCATGGATCACACTCTGCTTTAGAGCGAGAAGCACGCTCTTGCTTTCTAGAGTCTCTAAGACAGCAGGAAACGTGAGTGTACTGATAACAAAAGAAAGGTGTTTCCTACACATACAGACCATATCTAGTGCAGCTCTTCTTCTGAAACTGATACAAAGCACTGGTCCTCTAACATCCAATGCTTGTCAGTTAAGATGGGAAACGTGTGAGCTTCATGAACGATGTAGTTCGTTTGAGAAAAAAAGTGACTGCCCTTACCTTAAAAGAAGTTTTGCTTGTACGAAGACTCAGAGCCTGGGATTTAACTCCATTTCTGAATTGAAACACACAGCAGTGTTCTCATCCATTGATCACACTCTGCTTTAGAATAAGAAGAACGCTCTTGCTTTTTAGAGTCTCTAAGACAGGAGGAAACGTGATTTTGCTGAGAAAAAAAGAACGGAGTTTCCTACACATACGTACCATATCTAGTCCAACTCTGCTTCTGAAACTGGTACAAAGCACTGACCCTCTAACATCCAATGCTTGTCAGTTAAGATGGGAAACGTGTGAGCTTCATGAAGGATGTAGTTTGTTTGAGAAGAAAAGTGACTGCCTTACCTGAATTGAAGACTTGCTTGTAGGAAGACACAGAGCCTGGGATTTAACTCCATTTCTGAAGGCAAACACACAGCATAGTTCTCATCCATGGATCACACTCTGCTTTAGAGCGAGAAGCACGCTCTTGCTTTCTAGAGTCTCTAAGTCAGCAGGAAACGTGAGTGTGCCCAGAACAAAAGAATGGTGTTTCCTACACATACGGACTATATGTAGTCCAAAACTTCTTCTGAAGCAGATAGAATGCACTGGTCCTCTAATATCCAATGCTTGTCAGTTAAGATGAGAAACGTGTGTGCTTTGTGAAAGATGTAGTTCGTTTGAGCAGAAAAGTGACTGCCCTTACCTGAAACGAAGTCTTGCTTGTAGAGAGACTGAGAGCCTGGGATTTAACTCCTTTTCTGAAGTGAAACACACAGCATAGTTTTCATCCATGCATCACACTCTGCTTTAGAACAAGAAGCACACTCTTGCTTTCTAGAGCCTCTAAGACAGCAGGAAGCATGATTTTGCTGAGAACAAAGAACGGTGTTTCCTACACATACGGACATTATATAGTCCAACACTGCTTCTGAAACTGATACAAAGCACTGGTCCTCTAACATCCAATGCTTGTCAG
Source organism: Onychomys leucogaster (assembly GCA_949786385.1). Lineage (NCBI taxonomy): Eukaryota > Metazoa > Chordata > Mammalia > Rodentia > Cricetidae > Onychomys > Onychomys leucogaster. Next base: position 83,327 of record CATKUP010000598.1, read on the forward strand.
TTAAGATGGGAAACGTGTGAGCTTCATGAACGATGTAGTTCGTTAGAGAAAAAAAGTGACTGCCCTTACCTTAAAAGAAGTTTTGCTTGTACGAAGACTCAGAGCCTGGGATTTAACTCCATTTCTGAATTGAAACACACAGCAGTGTTCTCATCCATTGATCACACTCTGCTTTAGAATAAGAAGCACGCTCTTGCTTTTTAGAGTCTCTAAGACAGGAGGAAACGTGATTTTGCTGAGAACAAAAGAACGTAGTTTCTTACACATACGGACTATATCTAGTCCAAATCTGCTTCTGAAACTGATACAAAGCACTGACCCTCTAACATCCAATGCTTGTCAGTTAAGATGGGAAACGTGTGAGCTTCATGAACGATGTAGTTCGTTTGAGCAGAAAAGTGACTGCCCTTACCTGAAACGAAGTCCTGCTTGTAGGAAGACTCAGAGCCTGGGATATAACTCCATTTCTGAAGTGAAACACACAGCGTAGTTCTCATCTATGGATCACACTCTGCTTTAGAGCAAGAAGCACACTCTTGCTTTCTAGAGTCTCTAAGACAGCAGGAAATCTGAGTGTGCCCAGAACAAAAGAACGGTGTTTCCTACACATACGGACTATATGTAGTCCAAAACTTCTTCTGAAACTGATAGAATGCACTGGTCCTCTAACATCTAATGCTTGTCAGTTAAGATGAGAAACGTGTGAGCTTCGTGAAAGATGTAGTTCGTTTGAGCAGAAAAGTGACTGCCCTTACCTGAAACAAAGTCTTGCTTGTAGGAAGACTCAGAGCCTGGGATTTAACTCCATTTCTGAAGGGAAACACACAGCATAGTATTCATCCATGGATCACACTGTGGTTAGAGCGAGAAGCACACTCTTGCTTTCTAGATTCTCTAAGACAGCAGGAAATTTGAGTGTGCCCAGAACAATAGAACGGTGTTTCCTACACATACAGACCATATCTAGTGCAACTCTTCTTCTGAAACTGATACAAAGCACTGGTCCTCTAACATCCAATGCTTGTCAGTTAAGATGGGAAACGTGTGAGCTTCATGAACGATGTAGTTCGTTTGAGAAAAAAAGTGACTGCCCTTACCTTAAAAGAAGTTTTGCTTGTACGAAGACTCAGAGCCTGGGATTTAATTCCATTTCTGAATTGAAACACACAGCAGTGTTCTCATCCATTGATCACAGTCTGCTTTAGAATAAGAAGCACGCTCTTGCTTTTTAGAGTCTCTAAGACAGGAGGAAACGTGATTTTGCTGAGAAAAAAAGAACGGAGTTTCCTACACATACGTACCATATCTAGTCCAACTCTGCTTCTGAAACTGGTACAAAGCACTGACCCTCTAACATACAATGCTTGTCAGTTAAGATGGGAAACGTGTGAGCTTCATGAAGGATGTAGTTCGTTTGAGCAGAAAAGTGACTGCCTTACCTGAATTGAAGACTTGCTTGTAGGAAGACTCAGAGCCTGGGATTTAACTCCATTTCTGAAGGCAAACACACAGCATAGTTCTCATCCATGGATCACACTCTGCTTTAGAGCGAGAAGCACGCTCTTGCTTTCTAGAGTCTCTAAGTCAGCAGGAAACGTGAGTGTGCCCAGAACAAAAGAATGGTGTTTCCTACACATACGGACTATATGTAGTCCAAAACTTCTTCTGAAGCAGATAGAATGCACTGGTCCTCTAACATCCAATGCTTGTCAGTTAAGATGAGAAACGTGTGTGCTTTGTGAAAGATGTAGTTCGTTTGAGCAGAAAAGTGACTGCCCTTACCTGAAACGAAGTCTTGCTTGTAGAGAGACTGAGAGCCTGGGATTTAACTCCTTTTCTGAAGTGAAACACACAGCATAGTTTTCATCCATGCATCACACTCTGCTTTAGAACAAGAAGCACACTCTTGCTTTCTAGAGCCTCTAAGACAGCAGGAAGCATGATTTTGCTGAGAACAAAGAACGGTGTTTCCTACACATACGGACATTATATAGTCCAACTCTGCTTCTGAAACTGATACAAAGGACTGGTCCTCTAACATCCAATGCTTGTCAGTTAAGATGAGAAACGTGTGTGCTTCGTGAAAGATGTAGTTCGTTTGAGCAGAAAAGTGACTGCCCTTACCTGAAAGGAAGTCTTGCTTGTAGGAAGACTCAGAGCCTGGGATTTAACTCCATTTCTGAAGGCAAACACACAGCATAGTTCTCATCCATGGATCACACTCTGCTTTAGAGCGAGAAGCACGCTCTTGCTTTCTAGAGTCTCTAAGACAGCAGGAAACGTGAGTGTGCTGACAACAAAAGAACGGTGTTTCCTACACATACGGACCATATCTAGTCCAAATCTGCTTCTTAAACTGATACAAAGCACTGATCCTCTAACAGCCAATGCTTGTCTGTTAAGATGAGAAACGTGTGAGCTTCATGAACGATGTAGTTTGTTTGAGGAGAAAAGTGACTGCCCTTACCTGAATTGAAGTCTTGCATGTATGAAGACTCAGAGCATGGGATTTAACTCCATTTCTGAAGGGAAACACACAGCATAGTATTCATCCATGGATCACACTGTGGTTAGAGCGAGAAGCACACTCTTGCTTTCTAGATTCTCTAAGACAGCAGGAAATTTGAGTGTGCCCAGAACAATAGAACGGTGTTTCCTACACATATGGACCATATCCAGTCCAAATCTGCTTCTGAAACTGATATAAAGCATTGACCCTCTAACATCCAATGCTTGTCAGTTAAGATGAGAAACGTGTGAGCTCTGTGAACAATGTAGTTCGTTTGAGCAGAAAAGTGACTGTCCTTACCTGAAACGAAGTCTTGCTTGTAGGAAGACTCAGAGCCTGGGATTTAACTCCATTTCTGAAGGCAAACACACAGCATAGTTCTCATCCATGGATCACACTCTGCTTTAGAGCGAGAAGCACGCTCTTGCTTTCTAGAGTCTCTAAGACAGCAGGAAACGTGAGTGTACTGATAACAAAAGAACGGTGTTTCCTACACATACAGACCATATCTAGTGCAGCTCTTCTTCTGAAACTGATACAAAGCACTGGTCCTCTAACATCCAATGCTTGTCAGTTAAGATGGGAAACGTGTGAGCTTCATGAACGATGTAGTTCGTTTGAGAAAAAAAGTGACTGCCCTTACCTTAAAAGAAGTTTTGCTTGTACGAAGACTCAGAGCCTGGGATTTAACTCCATTTCTGAATTGAAACACACAGCAGTGTTCTCATCCATTGATCACACTCTGCTTTAGAATAAGAAGAACGCTCTTGCTTTTTAGAGTCTCTAAGACAGGAGGAAACGTGATTTTGCTGAGAACAAAAGAACGTAGTTTCTTACACATACGGACTATATCTAGTCCAAATCTGCTTCTGAAACTGATACAAAGCACTGACCCTCTAACATCCAATGCTTGTTAGTTAAGATGGGAAACGTGTGAGCTTCATGAACGATGTAGTTCGTTTGAGCAGAAAAGTGACTGCCCTTACCTGAAACGAAGTCCTGCTTGTAGGAATACTCAGAGCCTGGGATTTAACTCCATTTCTGAAGGGAAACACACAGCATAGTATTCATCCATGGATCACACTGTGGTTAGAGCGAGAAGCACACTCTTGCTTTCTAGATTCTCTAAGACAGCAGGAAATTTGAGTGTGCCCAGAACAATAGAACGGTGTTTCCTACACATATGGACCATATCCAGTCCAAATCTGCTTCTGAAACTGATATAAAGCATTGACCCTCTAACATCCAATGCTTGTCAGTTAAGATGAGAAACGTGTGAGCTCTGTGAACAATGTAGTTCGTTTGAGCAGAAAAGTGACTGTCCTTACCTGAAACGAAGTCTTGCTTGTAGGAAGACTCAGAGCCTGGGATTTAACTCCATTTCTGAAGGCAAACACACAGCATAGTTCTCATCCATGGATCACACTCTGCTTTAGAGCGAGAAGCACGCTCTTGCTTTCTAGAGTCTCTAAGACAGCAGGAAACGTGAGTGTACTGATAACAAAAGAAAGGTGTTTCCTACACATACAGACCATATCTAGTGCAGCTCTTCTTCTGAAACTGATACAAAGCACTGGTCCTCTAACATCCAATGCTTGTCAGTTAAGATGGGAAACGTGTGAGCTTCATGAACGATGTAGTTCGTTTGAGAAAAAAAGTGACTGCCCTTACCTTAAAAGAAGTTTTGCTTGTACGAAGACTCAGAGCCTGGGATTTAACTCCATTTCTGAATTGAAACACACAGCAGTGTTCTCATCCATTGATCACACTCTGCTTTAGAATAAGAAGAACGCTCTTGCTTTTTAGAGTCTCTAAGACAGGAGGAAACGTGATTTTGCTGAGAAAAAAAGAACGGAGTTTCCTACACATACGTACCATATCTAGTCCAACTCTGCTTCTGAAACTGGTACAAAGCACTGACCCTCTAACATCCAATGCTTGTCAGTTAAGATGGGAAACGTGTGAGCTTCATGAAGGATGTAGTTTGTTTGAGAAGAAAAGTGACTGCCTTACCTGAATTGAAGACTTGCTTGTAGGAAGACACAGAGCCTGGGATTTAACTCCATTTCTGAAGGCAAACACACAGCATAGTTCTCATCCATGGATCACACTCTGCTTTAGAGCGAGAAGCACGCTCTTGCTTTCTAGAGTCTCTAAGTCAGCAGGAAACGTGAGTGTGCCCAGAACAAAAGAATGGTGTTTCCTACACATACGGACTATATGTAGTCCAAAACTTCTTCTGAAGCAGATAGAATGCACTGGTCCTCTAATATCCAATGCTTGTCAGTTAAGATGAGAAACGTGTGTGCTTTGTGAAAGATGTAGTTCGTTTGAGCAGAAAAGTGACTGCCCTTACCTGAAACGAAGTCTTGCTTGTAGAGAGACTGAGAGCCTGGGATTTAACTCCTTTTCTGAAGTGAAACACACAGCATAGTTTTCATCCATGCATCACACTCTGCTTTAGAACAAGAAGCACACTCTTGCTTTCTAGAGCCTCTAAGACAGCAGGAAGCATGATTTTGCTGAGAACAAAGAACGGTGTTTCCTACACATACGGACATTATATAGTCCAACACTGCTTCTGAAACTGATACAAAGCACTGGTCCTCTAACATCCAATGCTTGTCAGTTAAGATGGGAAACGTGTGAGCTTCATGAACGATGTAGTTCGTTAGAGAAAAAAAGTGACTGCCCTTACCTTAAAAGAAGTTTTGCTTGTACGAAGACTCAGAGCCTGGGATTTAACTCCATTTCTGAATTGAAACACACAGCAGTGTTCTCATCCATTGATCACACTCTGCTTTAGAATAAGAAGCACGCTCTTGCTTTTTAGAGTCTCTAAGACAGGAGGAAACGTGATTTTGCTGAGAACAAAAGAACGTAGTTTCTTACACATACGGACTATATCTAGTCCAAATCTGCTTCTGAAACTGATACAAAGCACTGACCCTCTAACATCCAATGCTTGTCAGTTAAGATGGGAAACGTGTGAGCTTCATGAACGATGTAGTTCGTTTGAGCAGAAAAGTGACTGCCCTTACCTGAAACGAAGTCCTGCTTGTAGGAAGACTCAGAGCCTGGGATATAACTCCATTTCTGAAGTGAAACACACAGCGTAGTTCTCATCTATGGATCACACTCTGCTTTAGAGCAAGAAGCACACTCTTGCTTTCTAGAGTCTCTAAGACAGCAGGAAATCTGAGTGTGCCCAGAACAAAAGAACGGTGTTTCCTACACATACGGACTATATGTAGTCCAAAACTTCTTCTGAAACTGATAGAATGCACTGGTCCTCTAACATCTAATGCTTGTCAGTTAAGATGAGAAACGTGTGAGCTTCGTGAAAGATGTAGTTCGTTTGAGCAGAAAAGTGACTGCCCTTACCTGAAACAAAGTCTTGCTTGTAGGAAGACTCAGAGCCTGGGATTTAACTCCATTTCTGAAGGGAAACACACAGCATAGTATTCATCCATGGATCACACTGTGGTTAGAGCGAGAAGCACACTCTTGCTTTCTAGATTCTCTAAGACAGCAGGAAATTTGAGTGTGCCCAGAACAATAGAACGGTGTTTCCTACACATACAGACCATATCTAGTGCAACTCTTCTTCTGAAACTGATACAAAGCACTGGTCCTCTAACATCCAATGCTTGTCAGTTAAGATGGGAAACGTGTGAGCTTCATGAACGATGTAGTTCGTTTGAGAAAAAAAGTGACTGCCCTTACCTTAAAAGAAGTTTTGCTTGTACGAAGACTCAGAGCCTGGGATTTAATTCCATTTCTGAATTGAAACACACAGCAGTGTTCTCATCCATTGATCACAGTCTGCTTTAGAATAAGAAGCACGCTCTTGCTTTTTAGAGTCTCTAAGACAGGAGGAAACGTGATTTTGCTGAGAAAAAAAGAACGGAGTTTCCTACACATACGTACCATATCTAGTCCAACTCTGCTTCTGAAACTGGTACAAAGCACTGACCCTCTAACATACAATGCTTGTCAGTTAAGATGGGAAACGTGTGAGCTTCATGAAGGATGTAGTTCGTTTGAGCAGAAAAGTGACTGCCTTACCTGAATTGAAGACTTGCTTGTAGGAAGACTCAGAGCCTGGGATTTAACTCCATTTCTGAAGGCAAACACACAGCATAGTTCTCATCCATGGATCACACTCTGCTTTAGAGCGAGAAGCACGCTCTTGCTTTCTAGAGTCTCTAAGTCAGCAGGAAACGTGAGTGTGCCCAGAACAAAAGAATGGTGTTTCCTACACATACGGACTATATGTAGTCCAAAACTTCTTCTGAAGCAGATAGAATGCACTGGTCCTCTAACATCCAATGCTTGTCAGTTAAGATGAGAAACGTGTGTGCTTTGTGAAAGATGTAGTTCGTTTGAGCAGAAAAGTGACTGCCCTTACCTGAAACGAAGTCTTGCTTGTAGAGAGACTGAGAGCCTGGGATTTAACTCCTTTTCTGAAGTGAAACACACAGCATAGTTTTCATCCATGCATCACACTCTGCTTTAGAACAAGAAGCACACTCTTGCTTTCTAGAGCCTCTAAGACAGCAGGAAGCATGATTTTGCTGAGAACAAAGAACGGTGTTTCCTACACATACGGACATTATATAGTCCAACTCTGCTTCTGAAACTGATACAAAGGACTGGTCCTCTAACATCCAATGCTTGTCAGTTAAGATGAGAAACGTGTGTGCTTCGTGAAAGATGTAGTTCGTTTGAGCAGAAAAGTGACTGCCCTTACCTGAAAGGAAGTCTTGCTTGTAGGAAGACTCAGAGCCTGGGATTTAACTCCATTTCTGAAGGCAAACACACAGCATAGTTCTCATCCATGGATCACACTCTGCTTTAGAGCGAGAAGCACGCTCTTGCTTTCTAGAGTCTCTAAGACAGCAGGAAACGTGAGTGTGCTGACAACAAAAGAACGGTGTTTCCTACACATACGGACCATATCTAGTCCAAATCTGCTTCTTAAACTGATACAAAGCACTGATCCTCTAACAGCCAATGCTTGTCTGTTAAGATGAGAAACGTGTGAGCTTCATGAACGATGTAGTTTGTTTGAGGAGAAAAGTGACTGCCCTTACCTGAATTGAAGTCTTGCATGTATGAAGACTCAGAGCATGGGATTTAACTCCATTTCTGAAGGGAAACACACAGCATAGTATTCATCCATGGATCACACTGTGGTTAGAGCGAGAAGCACACTCTTGCTTTCTAGATTCTCTAAGACAGCAGGAAATTTGAGTGTGCCCAGAACAATAGAACGGTGTTTCCTACACATATGGACCATATCCAGTCCAAATCTGCTTCTGAAACTGATATAAAGCATTGACCCTCTAACATCCAATGCTTGTCAGTTAAGATGAGAAACGTGTGAGCTCTGTGAACAATGTAGTTCGTTTGAGCAGAAAAGTGACTGTCCTTACCTGAAACGAAGTCTTGCTTGTAGGAAGACTCAGAGCCTGGGATTTAACTCCATTTCTGAAGGCAAACACACAGCATAGTTCTCATCCATGGATCACACTCTGCTTTAGAGCGAGAAGCACGCTCTTGCTTTCTAGAGTCTCTAAGACAGCAGGAAACGTGAGTGTACTGATAACAAAAGAACGGTGTTTCCTACACATACAGACCATATCTAGTGCAGCTCTTCTTCTGAAACTGATACAAAGCACTGGTCCTCTAACATCCAATGCTTGTCAGTTAAGATGGGAAACGTGTGAGCTTCATGAACGATGTAGTTCGTTTGAGAAAAAAAGTGACTGCCCTTACCTTAAAAGAAGTTTTGCTTGTACGAAGACTCAGAGCCTGGGATTTAACTCCATTTCTGAATTGAAACACACAGCAGTGTTCTCATCCATTGATCACACTCTGCTTTAGAATAAGAAGAACGCTCTTGCTTTTTAGAGTCTCTAAGACAGGAGGAAACGTGATTTTGCTGAGAACAAAAGAACGTAGTTTCTTACACATACGGACTATATCTAGTCCAAATCTGCTTCTGAAACTGATACAAAGCACTGACCCTCTAACATCCAATGCTTGTTAGTTAAGATGGGAAACGTGTGAGCTTCATGAACGATGTAGTTCGTTTGAGCAGAAAAGTGACTGCCCTTACCTGAAACGAAGTCCTGCTTGTAGGAATACTCAGAGCCTGGGATATAACTCCATTTCTGAAGTGAAACACACAGCGTAGTTCTCATCTATGGATCACACTCTGCTTTAGAGCAAGAAGCACACTCTTGCTTTCTAGAGTCTCTAAGACAGCAGGAAATCTGAGTGTGCCCAGAACAAAAGAACGGTGTTTCCTACACATACAGACCATATCTAGTGCAACTGTTCTTCTGAAACTGATACAAAGCACTGGTCCTCTAACATCCAATGCTTGTCAGTTAAGATGGGAAACGTGTGAGCTTCATGAAGGATGTAGTTCGTTTGAGCAGAAAAGTGACTGCCTTACCTGAATTGAAGACTTGCTTGTAGGAAGACTCAGAGCCTGGGATTTAACTCCATTTCTGAAGGCAAACACACAGCATAGTTCTCATCCATGGATCACACTCTGCTTTAGAGCGAGAAGCACGCTCTTGCTTTCTAGAGTCTCTAAGTCAGCAGGAAACGTGAGTGTGCCCAGAACAAAAGAATGGTGTTTCCTACACATACGGACTATATGTAGTCCAAAACTTCTTCTGAAGCAGATAGAATGCACTGGTCCTCTAACATCCAATGCTTGTCAGTTAAGATGAGAAACGTGTGTGCTTTGTGAAAGATGTAGTTCGTTTGAGCAGAAAAGTGACTGCCCTTACCTGAAACGAAGTCTTGCTTGTAGAGAGACTGAGAGCCTGGGATTTAACTCCTTTTCTGAAGTGAAACACACAGCATAGTTTTCATCCATGCATCACACTCTGCTTTAGAACAAGAAGCACACTCTTGCTTTCTAGAGCCTCTAAGACAGCAGGAAGCATGATTTTGCTGAGAACAAAGAACGGTGTTTCCTACACATACGGACATTATATAGTCCAACTCTGCTTCTGAAACTGATACAAAGGACTGGTCCTCTAACATCCAATGCTTGTCAGTTAAGATGAGAAACGTGTGTGCTTCGTGAAAGATGTAGTTCGTTTGAGCAGAAAAGTGACTGCCCTTACCTGAAAGGAAGTCTTGCTTGTAGGAAGACTCAGAGCCTGGGATTTAACTCCATTTCTGAAGGCAAACACACAGCATAGTTCTCATCCATGGATCACACTCTGCTTTAGAGCGAGAAGCACGCTCTTGCTTTCTAGAGTCTCTAAGACAGCAGGAAACGTGAGTGTGCTGACAACAAAAGAACGGTGTTTCCTACACATACGGACCATATCTAGTCCAAATCTGCTTCTTAAACTGATACAAAGCACTGATCCTGTAACAGCCAATGCTTGTCTGTTAAGATGAGAAACGTGTGAGCTTCATGAACGATGTAGTTTGTTTGAGCAGAAAAGTGACTGCCCTTACCTGAATTGAAGTCTTGCATGTATGAAGACTCAGAGCCTGGGATTTAACTCCATTTCTGAAGGGAAACACACAGCATAGTATTCATCCATGGATCACACTGTGGTTAGAGCGAGAAGCACACTCTTGCTTTCTAGATTCTCTAAGACAGCAGGAAATCTGAGTGTGCCCAGAACAAAAGAACGGTGTTTCCTACACATACGGACCATATCTAGTCCAAATCTGCTTCTTAAACTGATACAAAGCACTGATCCTCTAACAGCCAATGCTTGTCTGTTAAGATGAGAAACGTGTGAGCTTCATGAACGATGTAGTTTGTTTGAGGAGAAAAGTGACTGCCCTTACCTGAATTGAAGTCTTGCATGTATGAAGACTCAGAGCATGGGATTTAACTCCATTTCTGAAGGGAAACACACAGCATAGTATTCATCCATGGATCACACTGTGGTTAGAGCGAGAAGCACACTCTTGCTTTCTAGATTCTCTAAGACAGCAGGAAATTTGAGTGTGCCCAGAACAATAGAACGGTGTTTCCTACACATATGGACCATATCCAGTCCAAATCTGCTTCTGAAACTGATATAAAGCATTGACCCTCTAACATCCAATGCTTGTCAGTTAAGATGAGAAACGTGTGAGCTCTGTGAACAATGTAGTTCGTTTGAGCAGAAAAGTGACTGTCCTTACCTGAAACGAAGTCTTGCTTGTAGGAAGACTCAGAGCCTGGGATTTAACTCCATTTCTGAAGGCAAACACACAGCATAGTTCTCATCCATGGATCACACTCTGCTTTAGAGCGAGAAGCACGCTCTTGCTTTCTAGAGTCTCTAAGACAGCAGGAAACGTGAGTGTACTGATAACAAAAGAACGGTGTTTCCTACACATACAGACCATATCTAGTGCAGCTCTTCTTCTGAAACTGATACAAAGCACTGGTCCTCTAACATCCAATGCTTGTCAGTTAAGATGGGAAACGTGTGAGCTTCATGAACGATGTAGTTCGTTTGAGAAAAAAAGTGACTGCCCTTACCTTAAAAGAAGTTTTGCTTGTACGAAGACTCAGAGCCTGGGATTTAACTCCATTTCTGAATTGAAACACACAGCAGTGTTCTCATCCATTGATCACACTCTGCTTTAGAATAAGAAGAACGCTCTTGCTTTTTAGAGTCTCTAAGACAGGAGGAAACGTGATTTTGCTGAGAACAAAAGAACGTAGTTTCTTACACATACGGACTATATCTAGTCCAAATCTGCTTCTGAAACTGATACAAAGCACTGACCCTCTAACATCCAATGCTTGTTAGTTAAGATGGGAAACGTGTGAGCTTCATGAACGATGTAGTTCGTTTGAGCAGAAAAGTGACTGCCCTTACCTGAAACGAAGTCCTGCTTGTAGGAATACTCAGAGCCTGGGATTTAACTCCATTTCTGAAGGGAAACACACAGCATAGTATTCATCCATGGATCACACTGTGGTTAGAGCGAGAAGCACACTCTTGCTTTCTAGATTCTCTAAGACAGCAGGAAATTTGAGTGTGCCCAGAACAATAGAACGGTGTTTCCTACACATATGGACCATATCCAGTCCAAATCTGCTTCTGAAACTGATATAAAGCATTGACCCTCTAACATCCAATGCTTGTCAGTTAAGATGAGAAACGTGTGAGCTCTGTGAACAATGTAGTTCGTTTGAGCAGAAAAGTGACTGTCCTTACCTGAAACGAAGTCTTGCTTGTAGGAAGACTCAGAGCCTGGGATTTAACTCCATTTCTGAAGGCAAACACACAGCATAGTTCTCATCCATGGATCACACTCTGCTTTAGAGCGAGAAGCACGCTCTTGCTTTCTAGAGTCTCTAAGACAGCAGGAAACGTGAGTGTACTGATAACAAAAGAAAGGTGTTTCCTACACATACAGACCATATCTAGTGCAGCTCTTCTTCTGAAACTGATACAAAGCACTGGTCCTCTAACATCCAATGCTTGTCAGTTAAGATGGGAAACGTGTGAGCTTCATGAACGATGTAGTTCGTTTGAGAAAAAAAGTGACTGCCCTTACCTTAAAAGAAGTTTTGCTTGTACGAAGACTCAGAGCCTGGGATTTAACTCCATTTCTGAATTGAAACACACAGCAGTGTTCTCATCCATTGATCACACTCTGCTTTAGAATAAGAAGAACGCTCTTGCTTTTTAGAGTCTCTAAGACAGGAGGAAACGTGATTTTGCTGAGAAAAAAAGAACGGAGTTTCCTACACATACGTACCATATCTAGTCCAACTCTGCTTCTGAAACTGGTACAAAGCACTGACCCTCTAACATCCAATGCTTGTCAGTTAAGATGGGAAACGTGTGAGCTTCATGAAGGATGTAGTTTGTTTGAGAAGAAAAGTGACTGCCTTACCTGAATTGAAGACTTGCTTGTAGGAAGACACAGAGCCTGGGATTTAACTCCATTTCTGAAGGCAAACACACAGCATAGTTCTCATCCATGGATCACACTCTGCTTTAGAGCGAGAAGCACGCTCTTGCTTTCTAGAGTCTCTAAGTCAGCAGGAAACGTGAGTGTGCCCAGAACAAAAGAATGGTGTTTCCTACACATACGGACTATATGTAGTCCAAAACTTCTTCTGAAGCAGATAGAATGCACTGGTCCTCTAATATCCAATGCTTGTCAGTTAAGATGAGAAACGTGTGTGCTTTGTGAAAGATGTAGTTCGTTTGAGCAGAAAAGTGACTGCCCTTACCTGAAACGAAGTCTTGCTTGTAGAGAGACTGAGAGCCTGGGATTTAACTCCTTTTCTGAAGTGAAACACACAGCATAGTTTTCATCCATGCATCACACTCTGCTTTAGAACAAGAAGCACACTCTTGCTTTCTAGAGCCTCTAAGACAGCAGGAAGCATGATTTTGCTGAGAACAAAGAACGGTGTTTCCTACACATACGGACATTATATAGTCCAACACTGCTTCTGAAACTGATACAAAGCACTGGTCCTCTAACATCCAATGCTTGTCAGTTAAGATGGGAAACGTGTGAGCTTCATGAACGATGTAGTTCGTTAGAGAAAAAAAGTGACTGCCCTTACCTTAAAAGAAGTTTTGCTTGTACGAAGACTCAGAGCCTGGGATTTAACTCCATTTCTGAATTGAAACACACAGCAGTGTTCTCATCCATTGATCACACTCTGCTTTAGAATAAGAAGCACGCTCTTGCTTTTTAGAGTCTCTAAGACAGGAGGAAACGTGATTTTGCTGAGAACAAAAGAACGTAGTTTCTTACACATACGGACTATATCTAGTCCAAATCTGCTTCTGAAACTGATACAAAGCACTGACCCTCTAACATCCAATGCTTGTCAGTTAAGATGGGAAACGTGTGAGCTTCATGAACGATGTAGTTCGTTTGAGCAGAAAAGTGACTGCCCTTACCTGAAACGAAGTCCTGCTTGTAGGAAGACTCAGAGCCTGGGATATAACTCCATTTCTGAAGTGAAACACACAGCGTAGTTCTCATCTATGGATCACACTCTGCTTTAGAGCAAGAAGCACACTCTTGCTTTCTAGAGTCTCTAAGACAGCAGGAAATCTGAGTGTGCCCAGAACAAAAGAACGGTGTTTCCTACACATACGGACTATATGTAGTCCAAAACTTCTTCTGAAACTGATAGAATGCACTGGTCCTCTAACATCTAATGCTTGTCAGTTAAGATGAGAAACGTGTGAGCTTCGTGAAAGATGTAGTTCGTTTGAGCAGAAAAGTGACTGCCCTTACCTGAAACAAAGTCTTGCTTGTAGGAAGACTCAGAGCCTGGGATTTAACTCCATTTCTGAAGGGAAACACACAGCATAGTATTCATCCATGGATCACACTGTGGTTAGAGCGAGAAGCACACTCTTGCTTTCTAGATTCTCTAAGACAGCAGGAAATTTGAGTGTGCCCAGAACAATAGAACGGTGTTTCCTACACATACAGACCATATCTAGTGCAACTCTTCTTCTGAAACTGATACAAAGCACTGGTCCTCTAACATCCAATGCTTGTCAGTTAAGATGGGAAACGTGTGAGCTTCATGAACGATGTAGTTCGTTTGAGAAAAAAAGTGACTGCCCTTACCTTAAAAGAAGTTTTGCTTGTACGAAGACTCAGAGCCTGGGATTTAATTCCATTTCTGAATTGAAACACACAGCAGTGTTCTCATCCATTGATCACAGTCTGCTTTAGAATAAGAAGCACGCTCTTGCTTTTTAGAGTCTCTAAGACAGGAGGAAACGTGATTTTGCTGAGAAAAAAAGAACGGAGTTTCCTACACATACGTACCATATCTAGTCCAACTCTGCTTCTGAAACTGGTACAAAGCACTGACCCTCTAACATACAATGCTTGTCAGTTAAGATGGGAAACGTGTGAGCTTCATGAAGGATGTAGTTCGTTTGAGCAGAAAAGTGACTGCCTTACCTGAATTGAAGACTTGCTTGTAGGAAGACTCAGAGCCTGGGATTTAACTCCATTTCTGAAGGCAAACACACAGCATAGTTCTCATCCATGGATCACACTCTGCTTTAGAGCGAGAAGCACGCTCTTGCTTTCTAGAGTCTCTAAGTCAGCAGGAAACGTGAGTGTGCCCAGAACAAAAGAATGGTGTTTCCTACACATACGGACTATATGTAGTCCAAAACTTCTTCTGAAGCAGATAGAATGCACTGGTCCTCTAACATCCAATGCTTGTCAGTTAAGATGAGAAACGTGTGTGCTTTGTGAAAGATGTAGTTCGTTTGAGCAGAAAAGTGACTGCCCTTACCTGAAACGAAGTCTTGCTTGTAGAGAGACTGAGAGCCTGGGATTTAACTCCTTTTCTGAAGTGAAACACACAGCATAGTTTTCATCCATGCATCACACTCTGCTTTAGAACAAGAAGCACACTCTTGCTTTCTAGAGCCTCTAAGACAGCAGGAAGCATGATTTTGCTGAGAACAAAGAACGGTGTTTCCTACACATACGGACATTATATAGTCCAACTCTGCTTCTGAAACTGATACAAAGGACTGGTCCTCTAACATCCAATGCTTGTCAGTTAAGATGAGAAACGTGTGTGCTTCGTGAAAGATGTAGTTCGTTTGAGCAGAAAAGTGACTGCCCTTACCTGAAAGGAAGTCTTGCTTGTAGGAAGACTCAGAGCCTGGGATTTAACTCCATTTCTGAAGGCAAACACACAGCATAGTTCTCATCCATGGATCACACTCTGCTTTAGAGCGAGAAGCACGCTCTTGCTTTCTAGAGTCTCTAAGACAGCAGGAAACGTGAGTGTGCTGACAACAAAAGAACGGTGTTTCCTACACATACGGACCATATCTAGTCCAAATCTGCTTCTTAAACTGATACAAAGCACTGATCCTCTAACAGCCAATGCTTGTCTGTTAAGATGAGAAACGTGTGAGCTTCATGAACGATGTAGTTTGTTTGAGGAGAAAAGTGACTGCCCTTACCTGAATTGAAGTCTTGCATGTATGAAGACTCAGAGCATGGGATTTAACTCCATTTCTGAAGGGAAACACACAGCATAGTATTCATCCATGGATCACACTGTGGTTAGAGCGAGAAGCACACTCTTGCTTTCTAGATTCTCTAAGACAGCAGGAAATTTGAGTGTGCCCAGAACAATAGAACGGTGTTTCCTACACATATGGACCATATCCAGTCCAAATCTGCTTCTGAAACTGATATAAAGCATTGACCCTCTAACATCCAATGCTTGTCAGTTAAGATGAGAAACGTGTGAGCTCTGTGAACAATGTAGTTCGTTTGAGCAGAAAAGTGACTGTCCTTACCTGAAACGAAGTCTTGCTTGTAGGAAGACTCAGAGCCTGGGATTTAACTCCATTTCTGAAGGCAAACACACAGCATAGTTCTCATCCATGGATCACACTCTGCTTTAGAGCGAGAAGCACGCTCTTGCTTTCTAGAGTCTCTAAGACAGCAGGAAACGTGAGTGTACTGATAACAAAAGAACGGTGTTTCCTACACATACAGACCATATCTAGTGCAGCTCTTCTTCTGAAACTGATACAAAGCACTGGTCCTCTAACATCCAATGCTTGTCAGTTAAGATGGGAAACGTGTGAGCTTCATGAACGATGTAGTTCGTTTGAGAAAAAAAGTGACTGCCCTTACCTTAAAAGAAGTTTTGCTTGTACGAAGACTCAGAGCCTGGGATTTAACTCCATTTCTGAATTGAAACACACAGCAGTGTTCTCATCCATTGATCACACTCTGCTTTAGAATAAGAAGAACGCTCTTGCTTTTTAGAGTCTCTAAGACAGGAGGAAACGTGATTTTGCTGAGAACAAAAGAACGTAGTTTCTTACACATACGGACTATATCTAGTCCAAATCTGCTTCTGAAACTGATACAAAGCACTGACCCTCTAACATCCAATGCTTGTTAGTTAAGATGGGAAACGTGTGAGCTTCATGAACGATGTAGTTCGTTTGAGCAGAAAAGTGACTGCCCTTACCTGAAACGAAGTCCTGCTTGTAGGAATACTCAGAGCCTGGGATATAACTCCATTTCTGAAGTGAAACACACAGCGTAGTTCTCATCTATGGATCACACTCTGCTTTAGAGCAAGAAGCACACTCTTGCTTTCTAGAGTCTCTAAGACAGCAGGAAATCTGAGTGTGCCCAGAACAAAAGAACGGTGTTTCCTACACATACAGACCATATCTAGTGCAACTGTTCTTCTGAAACTGATACAAAGCACTGGTCCTCTAACATCCAATGCTTGTCAGTTAAGATGGGAAACGTGTGAGCTTCATGAAGGATGTAGTTCGTTTGAGCAGAAAAGTGACTGCCTTACCTGAATTGAAGACTTGCTTGTAGGAAGACTCAGAGCCTGGGATTTAACTCCATTTCTGAAGGCAAACACACAGCATAGTTCTCATCCATGGATCACACTCTGCTTTAGAGCGAGAAGCACGCTCTTGCTTTCTAGAGTCTCTAAGTCAGCAGGAAACGTGAGTGTGCCCAGAACAAAAGAATGGTGTTTCCTACACATACGGACTATATGTAGTCCAAAACTTCTTCTGAAGCAGATAGAATGCACTGGTCCTCTAACATCCAATGCTTGTCAGTTAAGATGAGAAACGTGTGTGCTTTGTGAAAGATGTAGTTCGTTTGAGCAGAAAAGTGACTGCCCTTACCTGAAACGAAGTCTTGCTTGTAGAGAGACTGAGAGCCTGGGATTTAACTCCTTTTCTGAAGTGAAACACACAGCATAGTTTTCATCCATGCATCACACTCTGCTTTAGAACAAGAAGCACACTCTTGCTTTCTAGAGCCTCTAAGACAGCAGGAAGCATGATTTTGCTGAGAACAAAGAACGGTGTTTCCTACACATACGGACATTATATAGTCCAACTCTGCTTCTGAAACTGATACAAAGGACTGGTCCTCTAACATCCAATGCTTGTCAGTTAAGATGAGAAACGTGTGTGCTTCGTGAAAGATGTAGTTCGTTTGAGCAGAAAAGTGACTGCCCTTACCTGAAAGGAAGTCTTGCTTGTAGGAAGACTCAGAGCCTGGGATTTAACTCCATTTCTGAAGGCAAACACACAGCATAGTTCTCATCCATGGATCACACTCTGCTTTAGAGCGAGAAGCACGCTCTTGCTTTCTAGAGTCTCTAAGACAGCAGGAAACGTGAGTGTGCTGACAACAAAAGAACGGTGTTTCCTACACATACGGACCATATCTAGTCCAAATCTGCTTCTTAAACTGATACAAAGCACTGATCCTGTAACAGCCAATGCTTGTCTGTTAAGATGAGAAACGTGTGAGCTTCATGAACGATGTAGTTTGTTTGAGCAGAAAAGTGACTGCCCTTACCTGAATTGAAGTCTTGCATGTATGAAGACTCAGAGCCTGGGATTTAACTCCATTTCTGAAGGGAAACACACAGCATAGTATTCATCCATGGATCACACTGTGGTTAGAGCGAGAAGCACACTCTTGCTTTCTAGATTCTCTAAGACAGCAGGAAATTTGAGTGTGCCCAGAACAATAGAACGGTGTTTCCTACACATATGGACCATATCCAGTCCAAATCTGCTTCTGAAACTGATATAAAGCATTGACCCTCTAACATCCAATGCTTGTCAGTTAAGATGAGAAACGTGTGAGCTCTGTGAACAATGTAGTTCGTTTGAGCAGAAAAGTGACTGTCCTTACCTGAAACGAAGTCTTGCTTGTAGGAAGACTCAGAGCCTGGGATTTAACTCCATTTCTGAAGGCAACCACACAGCATAGTTCTCATCCATGGATCACACTCTGCTTTAGAGCGAGAAGCACGCTCTTGCTTTCTAGAGTCTCTAAGACAGCAGGAAACGTGAGTGTACTGATAACAAAAGAACGGTGTTTCCTACACATACAGACCATATCTAGTGCAACTCTTCTTCTGAAACTGATACAAAGCACTGGTCCTCTAACATCCAATGCTTGTCAGTTAAGATGGGAAACGTGTGAGCTTCATGAACGATGTAGTTCGTTTGAGAAAAAAAGTGACTGCCCTTACCTTAAAAGAAGTTTTGCTTGTACGAAGACTCAGAGCCTGGGATTTAACTCCATTTCTGAATTGAAACACACAGCAGTGTTCTCATCCATTGATCACACTCTGCTTTAGAATAAGAAGAACGCTCTTGCTTTTTAGAGTCTCTAAGACAGGAGGAAACGTGATTTTGCTGAGAACAAAAGTACGTAGTTTCTTACACATTAGGACTATATCTAGTCCAAATCTGCTTCTGAAACTGATACAAAGCACTGACCCTCTAACATCCAATGCTTGTTAGTTAAGATGGGAAACGTGTGAGCTTCATGAACGATGTAGTTCGTTTGAGCAGAAAAGTGACTGCCCTTACCTGAAACGAAGTCCTGCTTGTAGGAAGACTCAGAGCCTGGGATATAACTCCATTTCTGAAGTGAAACACACAGCGTAGTTCTCATCTATGGATCACACTCTGCTTTAGAGCAAGAAGCACACTCTTGCTTTCTAGAGTCTCTAAGACAGCAGGAAATCTGAGTGTGCCCAGAACAAAAGAACGGTGTTTCCTACACATACGGACTATATGTAGTCCAAAACTTCTTCTGAAACTGATAGAATGCACTGGTCCTCTAACATCTAATGCTTGTCAGTTAAGATGAGAAACGTGTGAGCTTCGTGAAAGATGTAATTCGTTTGAGCAGAAAAGTGACTGCCCTTACCTGAAACAAAGTCTTGCTTGTAGGAAGACACAGAGCCTGGGATTTAACTCCATTTCTGAAGGGAAACACACAGCATAGTATTCATCCATGGATCACACTGTGGTTAGATTGAGAAGCACACTCTTGCTTTCTAGATTCTCTAAGACAGCAGGAAATTTGAGTGTGCCCAGAACAATAGAACGGTGTTTCCTACACATATGGACCATATCCAGTCCAAATCTGCTTCTGAAACTGATATAAAGCATTGACCCTCCAACATCCAATGCTTGTCAGTTAAGATGAGAAACGTGTGAGCTCTGTGAACAATGTAGTTCTTTTGAGCAGAAAAGTGACTGTCCTTACCTGAAACGAAGTCTTGCTTGTAGGAAGACTCAGAGCCTGGGATTTAACTCCATTTCTGAAGGCAAACACACAGCATAGTTCTCATCCATGGATCACACTCTGCTTTAGAGCGAGAAGCACGCTCTTGCTTTCTAGAGTCTCTAAGACAGCAGGAAACGTGAGTGTACTGATAACAAAAGAACGGAGTTTCCTACATATACAGACCATATCTAGTGCAACTCTTCTTCTGAAACTGATACAAAGCACTGGTCCTCTAACATCCAATGCTTGTCAGTTAAGATGGGAAACGTGTGAGCTTCATGAACGATGTAGTTCGTTTGAGAAAAAAAGTGACTGCCCTTACCTTAAAAGAAGTTTTGCTTGTACGAAGACTCAGAGCCTGGGATTTCACTCCATTTCTGAATTGAAACACACAGCAGTGTTCTCATCCATTGATCACATTCTGCTTTAGAATAAGAAGCACGCTCTTGCTTTTTAGAGTCTCTAAGACAGGAGGAAACGTGATTTTGCTGAGAAAAAAAGAACGGAGTTTCCTACACATACGTACCATATCTAGTCCAACTCTGCTTCTGAAACTGGTACAAAGCACTGACCCTCTAAAATACAATGCTTGTCAGTTAAGATGGGAAACGTGTGAGCTTCATGAAGGATGTAGTTCGTTTGAGCAGAAAAGTGACTGCCTTACCTGAATTGAAGACTTGCTTGTAGGAAGACTCAGAGCCTGGGATTTAACTCCATTTCTGAAGGCAAACACACAGCATAGTTCTCATCCATGGATCACACTCTGCTTTAGAGCGAGAAGCAGGCTCTTACTATCTAGAGTCTCTAAGACAGCAGGAAACGTGAGTGTGCTGAGAACAAAAGAACGGTGTTTCCTACACATACAGACCATATCTAGTCCAACTCTTCTTCTGAGACTGATTCAAAGCACGGGGCCTCTAACATCCAATGCTTGTCAGTTAAGATGGGAAACGTGTGAGCTTCATGAACGATGTAGTTCGTTTGAGCTGAAAAGTGACTGCCCTTACCTTAAACGAAGTCTTGCTTGTACGAAGACTCAGACCCTGGGATTTAACACCATTTCTGAATTGAAACACACAGCAGTGTTCTCATCCATTGATCACACTCTGCTTTAGAACAAGAAGCACGCCCTAGCTTTTTAAAGTCTCTAAGATAGGAGGAAACGTGATTTTGCTGAGAACAAAAGAACGGAGTTTCCTACACATACGGACCATATCTAGTCCAACTCTGCTTCTGAAACTGATACAAAGCAGTGGTCCTCTAACATCCAATGCTTGTCTGTTAATATGAGAAACGTGTGAGCTCCGTGAACGATGTAGTTCATTTGAGCTGTAAAGTGACTGCCCTTACCTGAAACAAAGTCTTGCTTGTAGGAAGACACAGAGCCTGGGATTTAACTCCATTTCTGAAGGCAAACACACAGCATAGTTCTCATCCATGGATCACACTCTGCTTTAGAGCGAGAAGCACGCTCTTGCTTTCTAGATTCTCTAAGACAGCAGGAAACGTGAGTGTGCTGACAACAAAAGAACGGAGTTTCCTACACATACGGACCATATCTAGTCCAAATCTGCTTCTTAAACTGATACAAAGCACTGATCCTCTAACAGCCAATGCTTGTCTGTTAAGATGAGAAACGTGTGAGCTTCATGAACGATGTAGTTCGTTTGAGCAGAAAAGTGACTGCCCTTACCTGAATTGAAGTCTTGCATGTAGGAAGACTCAGAGCCTGGGATTTAACTCCATTTCTGAAGTAAAACACACAGCAGTGTAATCATCCATTGATCACACTCTGCTTTATAACAAGAAGCACGCTCTTGCTTTCTAGAGTCTCTAAGACAGCAGGAAACGTGATTTTGCTGAGAACAATAGAACGGTGTTTCCTACACATACGGACCATATCTAGTTCAACTCTGCTTCTGAAACTGATACAAAGCATTGGTCCTCTAACATCCAATGCTTGTCAGTTAAGATGAGAAACGTGTGAGCTTTGTGAATGATGTAGTTCCTTTGAACTGAAAAGTGACTGCCCTTACCTGAAACGAAGTCTTGCTTGTAGTAAGACACAGAGCCTGGGATTTAACTCCATTTCTTAAGAGAAACACACAGCATAGTTCTCATCCATGGATCACACTCTGCTTTAGAGCGAGAAGCACGCTATTGCTTTCTAGAGTCTCTAAGACAGCAGGAAACGTGAGTGTGCTGAGAACAAAAGAACGGTGTTTCCTACACATACAGACCATATATAGTCCAACTCTGCTTCTGAAACTGATACAAAGCACTGGTCCTCTAACATCCAATGCTTGTCAGTTAAGATGGGAAACGTGTAAGCTTCATGAACGATGTAGTTAGTTTGAGCAAAAAAGTGACTGCCCTTACCTTAAACGAAGTCTTGCTTGTACGAAGATTCAGAGCCTCGGATTTAACTCCATTTCTGAATTGAAACACACAGCAGTGTTCTCATCCATTGAAAACACTCTGCTTTAGAATAAGAAGCACACTCTTGCTTTTTAGAGTCTCTAAGATAGGAGGAAATGTGATTTTGCTGAGAACAAAAGAACGGAGTTTCCTACACATACGGACCATATCTAGTCCAAATCTGCTTCTGAAACTGATACAAAGCACTGACCCTCTAACATTCAATGCTTGTCAGTTAAGATGGGAAACGTGTGAGCTTCATGAATGATGTAGTTCATTTGAGCAGAAAAGTGACTGCCTTACCTGAATTGAAGTCTTGCTTGTAGGAAGACTCAGAGCCTGGGATTTAACTCCATTTCTGAAGGCAAACACACAGCATAGTTCTCATCCATGGATCACACTCTGCTTTAGAGCGAGAAGCACGCTCTTGCTTTCTAGAGTCTCTAAGACAGCAGGAAACGTGAGTGTGCCCAGAACAAAAGAACGGTGTTTCCTACACATACGGACTATATGTAGTCCAAAACTTCTTCTGAAACAGATAGAATGCACTGGTCCTATAACATCCAATGCTAGTCAGTTAAGATGAGAAACGAGTGAGCTTCATGAACCATGTAGTTCGTTTGAACTGAAAAGTGACTGCCCTTACCTGAAACGAAGTCTTGCTTGTAGTAAGACACAGAGCCTGGGATTTAACTCCATTTCTTAAGAGAAACACACAGCATAGTTCTCATCCATGGATCACACTCTGTTTTAGAGCGAGAAGCACGCTCTTGCTTTTAGAGTCTCTAATATAGCAGGAAATCTGAGTGTGCCCAGAACAAAAGAACGGTGTTGCCTACATATACGGTCCATATGTAGTCCAAATCTGCTTCTGAAAGTGATACAATGCACTGGTCCTCTGACATCCAATGCTTGTCAGTTAAGATGAGAATCGTGTCATCTTCGTGAACGATGTAGTTCATTTGAGCAGGAAAATGACTGCCCTTACCTGAATTGAAGTCTTGCTTGTAGGAAGACTCAGAGCCTGGGATTTAACTCCATTTCTGAAGTGAAACACACAGCAGTGTTCTCATCCATTGATGACACTCTGCTTTAGAACAAGAAGCACGCTCTTGCTTTCTAGAGTCTCTAAGACAGCAGGAAACGTGAGTGTGCTGAGAACAAAAGAACGGTGTTTCCTACACATAGGGACCATATCTAGTACAACTCTGCTTCTTAAACTGATACAAAGCACTGGTCCTCTAACATCCAATGCTTGTCTATTAAGATGAGAAATGTGTGAGCTCAGTGAACGATGTAGTTCTTTTGAGCTGAACAGTGACTGCCCTTACCTGAAACGAAGTCTTGCTTGTAGGAAGACACAGAGCCTGGGATTTAACTCCATTTCTGAAGGGAAACACACAGCATAGTCTTCATCCATGGATCACACTGTGGTTAGAGCGAGAAGCACACTCTTGCTTTCTAGAGTCTCTAAGACAGCAGGTAATATGAGTGTGCCCAGAACAATAGAATGGTGTTTCCTACACATATGGACCATATCCAGTCCAAATCTTCTTCTGATACTGATATAATGCATTGACCCTCTAACATCCAATGCTTGTCAGTTAAGATGAGAAACGTGTGAGCTCTGTTAACGATGTAGTTCGTTTGAGCAGAAAAATGACTGCCCTTACCTGAAACGAAGTCTTGCTTGTAGGAAGACTCAGAGCCTGGGATTTAACTCCATTTCTGAATTGAAACACAGAGCAGTGTTCTCATCCATTGATCACACTCTGCTTTAGAGCAAGAAGCACGCTCTTGCTATCTAGAGTCTCTAAGACAGCAGGAAACGTGAGTGTGCTGAGAACAAAAGAACGGTGTTTCCTACACATACGGACCATATCTAGTCCAACTCTTCTTCTGAAACTGAAACAAAGCAATGGTCCTCTAACATCCAATGCTTGTCAGTTAAGATGGGAAACGTGTGAGCTTCATGAACGATGTAGTTCGTTTGAGCTGAAAAGTGACTGCCCTTACCTTAAACGAAGTCTTGCTTGTACGAAGACTCAGAGCCTGGGATTTAACACCATTTCTGAATTGAAACACACAGCAGTGTTCTCATCCATTGATCACACTCTCCTTTAGAACAAGAAGCACGCTCTTGCTTTTTAAAGTCTCTAAGATAGGAGGAAACGTGATTTTGCTGAGAACAATAGAACGGAGTTTCCTACACATACGGACCATATCTAGTCCAACTCTGCGTCTGAATCTCATACAAAGCACTGGTCCTCTAACATCCAATGCTTGTCAGTTAAGATGAGAAACGAGTGAGCTTCATGAACGATGTAGTTCGTTTGAGCTGTAAAGTGACTGCCCTTACCTGAAACGAAGTCTTGCTTGTAGGAAGACTCAGAGCCTGGGATTTAACTCCATTTCTGAAGGCAAACACACAGCATAGTTCTCATCCATGGATCACACTCTGCTTTAGAGCGAGAAGCACGCTCTTGCTTTCTAGAGTCTCTAAGACAGCAGGAAACGTGAGTGTGCCCAGAACAAAAGAACGGTGTTTCGTAAACATACGGACTATATGTCGTCCAAAACTTCTTCTGAAACAGATAGAATGCACTGGTCCTCTAACATCCAATGCTTGTCAGTTAAGATGAGAAACGTGTGTGCTTCATGAAAGATGTAGTTCCTTTGAGCAGAAAAGTGACTGCCCGTACCTGAAATGAAGTCTTGCTTATAGGGAGACTCAGAGCCTGGGATTTAACTCCTTTTCTGAAGTGAAACATACAGCATAGTTTTCATCCATGGATCACACTGTGCTTTAGAACGAGAAGCACGCTCTTGCTTTCTAGAGTCTCTAAGACAGCAGGAAACGTGAGTGTGCTGAGAACAAAAGAACGGTGTTTCCTACACAGACGCACCATATCTAGTCCAAATCTGCTTCTTAAACTGATACAAAGCACTGATCCTCTAACATCCAATGCTTGTCTGTTAAGATGAGAAATGTGTGAGCTCAGTGAACGATGTAGTTCATTTGAGCTGAAAAGTGACTGCCCTTACCTGAATTGAAGTCTTGCTTGTAGGAAGACACAAAGATTGGGATTTAACTCCATTTCTGAATTGAAACACACAGCATAGTTCTCATCCATGGATCACAATCTGCTTTAGGGGGAGAAGCACGCTCTTGCTTTCTAGAGTCTCTAACACAGTAGGAAACGTGAGTGTGCTGAGAACAAAAGAACGGTGTTTCCTACACATACGGACCATATCTAGTCCAACTCTGCGTCTGAATCTCATACAAAGCACTGGTCCTCTAACATCCAATGCTTGTCAGTTAAGATGAGAAACGAGTGAGCTTCATGAACGATGTAGTTCGTTTGAGCTGAAAAGTGACTGCCCTTACCTGAAACGAAGTCTTGCTTGTAGGAAGACACAGAGCCTGGGATTTAACTCCATTTCTGAAGGCAAACACACAGCATAGTTCTCATCCATGGATCACACTCTGCTTTAGAGCGAGAAGCACGCTCTTGCTTTCTAGAGTCTCTAAGACAGCAGGAAATCTGAGTGTGCCCAGAACAAAAGAACGGTGTTTCCTACACATACGGACTATATGTAGTCCAAAACTTCTTCTGAAACAGATAGAATGCACTGGTCCTCTAACATCCAATGCTTGTCAGTTAAGATGAGAAACGTGTGTGCTTCGTGAAAGATGTAGTTCGTTTGAGCAGAAAATTGACTGCCCTTACCTGAAACGAAGTCTTGCTTGTAGGGAGACTCAGAGCCTGGGATTTAACTCCTTTTCAGAAGTGAAACACACAGCATAGTTTTCATCCATGGATCACACTCTGCTTTAGAACGAGAAGAAAGCTCTTGCTTTCTAGAGTCTCTAAGACAGCAGGAAACGTGAGTGTGCTGAGAACAAAAGAACGGTGTTTCCTACACAGACGCACCATATCTAGTCCAAATCTGCTTCTTAAACTGATACAAAGCACTGATCCTCTAACATCCAATGCTTGTCTGTTAAGATGAGAAATGTGTGAGCTCAGTGAACGATGTAGTTCATTTGAGGAGAAAAGTGACTGCCCTTACCTGAATTGAACTCTTGCTTGTAGGAAGACACAGAGATTGGGATTTAACTCCATTTCTGAATTGAAACACACAGCATATTCTCATCCATGGATCACAATCTGCTTTAGAGCGAGAAGCACGCTCTTGCTTTCTAGAGTCTCTAAGACAGCAGGAAACGTGAGAGTGCTGAGAACAAAAGAACGGTGTTTCCTACACATATGGACCATATCTAGTCCAACTCTGCGTCTGAATCTCATACAAAGCACTGGTCCTCTAACATCCAATGCTTGTCAGTTAAGATGAGAAACGAGTGAGCTTCATGAACGATGTAGTTCGTTTGAGCTGAAAAGTGACTGCCCTTACCTGAAACGAAGTCTTGCTTGGAGGAAGACTCAGAGCCTGGGATTTAACTCCATTTCTGAAGTGAAACACACAGCGTAGTTCTCATCCATGGATCACACTCTGCTTTAGAGCAAGAAGCACACTCTTGCTTTCTAGAGTCTCTAAGACAGCAGGAAATCTGAGTGTGCCCAGAACAAATGAACGGTGTTTCCTACACATACGGACTATATGTAGTCCAAAACTTCTTCTGAAACTGATAGAATGCACTGGACCTCTAACATGCAATGCTTGTCAGTTAAGATGGGAAACGTGTGAGCTTCATGAACGATGTAGTTTATTTGAGCAGAAAAGTGACTGCCTTACTTGAATTGAAGTCTTGCTTGTAGGAAGACTCAGAGCCTGGGATTTAACTCCATTTCTGAAGGCAAACACACAGCATAGTTCTCATCCATGGATCACACTCTGCTTTAGAGCGAGAAGCACGCTCTTGCTTTCTAGATTCTCTAAGACAGCAGGAAACGTGTGTGTGCCCAGAACAAAAGAACGGTGTTTCCTACACATACGGACTATATGTAGTCCAAAACTTCTTCTGAAACAGATAGAATGCACTGGTTCTCTAACATCCAATGCTTGTCAGTTAAGATGAGAAACCTGTGAGCTTCGTGAAAGATGTAGTTCGTTTGAGCAGAAAAGTGACTGCCCTTACCTGAAACGAAGTCTTGCTTGTAGGGAGACTCAGAGCCTGGGATTAAACTCCTTTTCTGAAGTGAAACACACAGCATAGTTTTCATCCATGGATCACACTCTGCTTTAGAACGAGAAGCACGCTCTTGCTTTCTAGATTCTCTAAGACAGCAGGAAACGTGAGTGTGCTGAGAACAAAAGAACGGTGTTTCCTTCAAAGAAGCACCATATCTAGTCCAAATCTGCTTCTTAAACTGATACAAAGCACTGATCCTCTAACATCCAATGCTTGTCTGTTAAGATGAGAAATGTGTGAGCTCAGTGAACGATGTAGTTCGTTTGAGCTGAAAAGTGACTGCCCTTACCTGAATTGAAGTCTTGCTTGTAGGAAGACACAGAGATTGGGATTTAACTCCATTTCTGAATTGAAACACACAGCATAGTTCTCATCCATGGATCACAATCTGCTTTAGAGGGAGAAGCACGCTCTTGCTTTCTAGAGTCCCTAACACATCAGGAAACGTGAGTGTGCTGAGAACAAAAGAACGGTGTTTCCTACACATACGGACCATATCTAGTCCAACTCTGCGTCTGAATCTCATACAAAGCACTGGTCCTCTAACATCCAATGCTTGTCAGTTAAGATGAGAAACGAGTGAGCTTCATGAACGATGTAGTTCGTTTGAGCTGAAAAGTGACTGCCCTTACCTGATACGAAGTCTTGCTTGTAGGAAGACTCAGAGCCTGGGATTTAACTCCATTTCTGAAGTGAAACACACAGCGTAGTTCTCATCCATGGATCACACTCTGCTTTAGAGCAAGAAGCACACTCTTGCTTTCTAGAGTCTCTAAGACAGCAGGAAATCTGAGTGTGCCCAGAACAAAAGAACGGTGTTTCCTACACATACGGACTATATGTAGTCCAAAACTTCTTCTGAAACTGATAGAATACACTGGTCCTCTAACATGCAATGCTTGTCAGTTAAGATGAGAAACGTGTGAGCTTCGTGAAAGATGTAGTTCGTTTGAGCAGAAAAGTGACTGCCCATACCTGAAACGAAGTCTTGCTTGTAGGGAGACTCAGAGCCTGGGATTTAACTCCTTTTCTGAAGTGAAACACACAGCATAGTTTTCATCCATGGATCACACTCTGCTTTAGAACGAGAAGCATGCTCTTGCTTTCTAGAGTCTCTAAGACAGCAGGAAACGTGAGTGTGCTGAGAACAAAAGAACGGTGTTTCCTACACAGACGCACCATATCTAGTCCAAATCTGCTTCTGAAACTGATACAAAGCACTGACCCTCCAACATTCAATGCTTGTCAGTTAAGATGGGAAACGTGTGAGCTTCATGAACGATGTAGTTCATTTGAGCAGAAAAGTGACTGCCATACCTGAATTGAAGTCTTGCTTGTAGGATGACTCAGAGCCTGGGATTTAACTCCATTTCTGAAGGCAAACACACAGCATAGTTCTCATCCATGGATCACACTCTGCTTTATTGCGTGAAGCCCACACTTGCTTTCTAGAGTCTCTAAGACAGCAGGAAACGTGAGTGTGCCCAGAACAAAAGAACGGTGTTTCCTACACATACGGACTATATGTAGTCCAAAACTTCTTCTGAAACAGATAGAATGCACTGGTCCTCTAACATCCAATGCTTGTCAGTTAAGATGAGAAACCTGTGAGCTTCGTGAAAGATGTAGTTCGTTTGAGCAGAAAAGTGACTGCCCTTACCTGAAACGAAGTCTTGCTTGTAGGGAGACTCAGAGCCTGGGATTTAACTCCTTTTCTGAAGTGAAACACACAGCATAGTTTTCATCCATGGATCACACTCTGCTTTAGAACGAGAAGCACGCTCTTGCTTTCTAGAGTCTCTAAGACAGCAGGAAATTTGAGTGTGCCCAGAACAATAGAACGGTGTTTCCTACACATATGGACCATATCCAGTCCAAATCTGCTTCTGAAACTGATATAAAGCATTGACCCTCTAACATCCAATGCTTGTAAGTTAAGATGAGAAACGTGTGAGCTCTGTGAACAATGTAGTTTGTTTGAGCAGAAAAGTGACTGTCCTTACCTGAAACGAAGTCTTGCTTGTAGGAAGACTCAGAGCCTGGGATTTAACTCCATTTCTGAAGGCAAACACACAGCATAGTTCTCATCCATGGATCACACTCTGCTTTAGAGAGAGGAGCACGATCTTGCTTTCTAGAGTCTCTAAGACTGCAGGAAACGTGAGTGTGCTGAGAAGAAAATAACGGTGTTTCCTACACATACAGACCATATCTAGTGCAACTCTTTTTCTGAAACTGATACAAAGCACTGGTCCTCTAACATCCAATGTTTGTCTTTTAAGATGGGAAACGTGTGAGCTTCATGAACGATGTAGTTCGTTTGAGAAAAAAAGTGACTGCCCTTACCTTAAACGAAGTCTTGCTTGTACGAAGACTCAGAGCCTGGGATTTAACATCATTTCTGAATTGAAACACACAGCAGTGTTCTCATCCATTGATCACATTCTGCTTTAGAATAAGAAGCACGCTCTTGCTTTTTAGAGTCTCTAAGACAGGAGGAAACGTGATTTTGCTGAGAAAAAAAGAACGGAGTTTCCTACACATACGGACCATATCTAGTCCAACTCTGCTTCTGAAACTGATACAAAGCACTGACCCTCTAACATCCAATGCTTGTCAGTTAAGATGGCTAACATGTGAGATTCATGAACGATGTAGTTCGTTTGAGCAGAAAAGTGACTGCCTTACCTGAATGAAGACTTGCTTGTACGAAGACTCAGAGCCTGGGATTTAACTTCATTTCTGAATTGAAACACACAGCAGTGTTCTCATCCATTGATCACACTCTGCTTTAGAATAAGAAGCACGCTCTTGCTTTTTAGAGTCTCTAAGACAGGAGGAAACGTGATTTTGCTGAGAACAAAGAACGGTGTTTCCTACACATACAGACATTATATAGTCCAACTCTGCTTCTGAAACTGATACAAAGCACTGATCCTCTAACAGCCAATGCTTGCCTGTTAAGATGAGAAACGTGTGAGCTTCATGAACGATGTAGTTCGTTTGAGCAGAAAAGTGACTGCCCTTACCCGAATTGAAGTCTTGCATGTAGGAAGACTCAGAGCCTGGGATTTAACACCATTTCTGAAGTAAAACACACAGCAGTGTAATCATCCATTGATCACACTCTGCTTTAGAAGAAGAAGCACGCTCTTGCTTTCTAGAGTCTCTAAGACAGCAGGAAACGTGAGTGTGCTGAGAACAAAAGAACGGTGTTTCCTACACAGACGCACCATATCTAGTCCAAATCTGCTTCTGAAACTGATACAAAGCACTGACCCTCTAACATTCAATGCTTGTCAGTTAAGATGGGAAACGTGTGAGCTTCATGAACGATGTAGTTCATTTGAGCAGAAAAGTGACTGCCTTACCTGAATTGAAGTCTTGCTTGTAGGATGACTCAGAGCCTGGGATTTAACTCCATTTCTGAAGGCAAACACACAGCATAGTTCTCATCCATGGATCACACTCTGCTTTATTGCGTGAAGCCCACTCTTGCTTTCTAGAGTCTCTAAGACAGCAGGAAACGTGAGTGTGCCCAGAACAAAAGAACGGTGTTTCCTACACATACGGACTATATGTAGTCCAAAACATCTTCTGAAACAGATAGAATGCACTGGTCCTCTAACATCCAATGCTTGTCAGTTAAGATGAGAAACCTGTGAGCTTCGTGAAAGATGTAGTTCTTTTGAGCAGAAAAGTGACTGCCCTTACCTGAAACGAAGTCTTGCTTGTAGGGAGACTCAGAGCCTGGGATTAAACTCCTTTTCTGAAGTGAAACACACAGCATAGTTTTCATCCATGGATCACAGTCTGCTTTAGAACGAGAAGCACGCTCTTGCTTTCTAGAGTCTCTAAGACAGCAGGAAATTTGAGTGTGCCCAGAACAATAGAACGGTGTTTCCTACACATATGGACCATATCCAGTCCAAATCTGCTTCTGAAACTGATATAAAGCATTGACCCTCTAACATCCAATGCTTGTAAGTTAAGATGAGAAACGTGTGAGCTCTGTGAACAATGTAGTTCGTTTGATCAGAAAAGTGACTGTCCTTACCTGAAACGAAGTCTTGCTTGTAGGAAGACTCAGAGCCTGGGATTTAACTCCATTTCTGAAGGCAAACACACAGCATAGTTCTCATCCATGGATCACACTCTGCTTTAGAGAGAGGAGCACGATCTTGCTTTCTAGAGTCTCTAAGACTGCAGGAAACGTGAGTGTGCTGAGAACAAAAGAACGGTGTTTCCTACACATACAGACCATATCTAGTCCAAAACTGCTTCTGAAACTGATACAAAGCACTGACCCTCTCATATTCAATGCTTGTCGGTTAAGATGGGAAACGTGTGAGCTTCATGAACGATGTAGTTCATTTGAGCAGAAAAGTGACTGCCTTACCTGAATTGAAGACTTGCTTGTACGAAGACTCAGAGCCTGGGATTTACCTCCATTTCTGAATTGAAACACACAGCAGTGTTCTCATCC
>CATKUP010000599.1:0-115000 GCA_949786385.1 Onychomys leucogaster
ACTGTGCTGTGCGTTTCCCTTCAGAAACAGAGGACAATGCCAGGTTCTGTGTCTTCCTACAAGCAAGACTTCGTTTCAGGTAAATGCAGTCACTTTTCAGCCCTAACGAAGCTACATTGTACACGAAGCTCACACGTTTCTTGCTCTTCACTGAAAAGCATTGGATGTTAGAGGACCTGTGGTTTTTATCAGTTTCAGAAACAGAGTTGAACTAGATATGGTCCGTGTGTGTAGGAAACACAGTTCTTTGTTCGGAGCACACTCATGTTTCCCGCCTTATTAGAGACTCTAGAAAGCAAGAGCGTGCTTCTTGCTCTAAAGCAGAGTGTGTTTCATGGATGAGAACTGTGCTGTGTGTTTTCCTTCAGAAACGGAGTTCAATGCTAGGCTCTGTGTCTTCCTACAAGCAAGACTTCGTTTCAGGTAAACGCAGTCACTTTTCAGCTCAAACGAAGCTACATTGTTCACGAAGCTCACAAGTTTCTCGCTCTTAACTGAAAAGCATTGGAAGTTAGAGCACCTGTGGTTTGTATCACTTTCAGAAACAGGGTTGAACTAGACATGGTCCGTGTGTGTAGGAAACACAGTTCTTTTTTTGTTCTGAGCACACTCACGTTTCCCTCTGTGTTAGAGACTCTAGAAAGCAAGAGCGTGCTTCTTGCTCTAAAGCAGAGTGTGTTTCATGGATGAGAACTGTGCTGTGTGTTTCCCTTCAGAAACGGAGTTCAACGCCAGGCTCTGTGTCCTCCTACAAGCAAGGCTTCGTTTCAGTTAAACGCAGTGACTTTTCAGCTCAAACGAAGCTACAATGCTCAGGAAGCTCACACGTTTCTCATTCTGAACTGAAAAGCATTGGATGTTAGAGGGCCTGTGGTTTGTATCAGTTTCAGAAACAGAGTTGAACTAGATATGGTCCGTGTGTGTAGGAAACACAGTTCTTTTGTTCTGAGCACACTCACGTTTCCCGCCTTCTTAGAGACTCTAGAAAGCAAGAGCGTGCTTCTTGCTCTAAAGCAGAGTGTGTTTCATGGATGAGAACTGTGCTGTGTGTTTCCCTTCAGAAACGGAGTTCAATGCAAGGCTCTGTGTCTTCCTACAAGCAAGACTTCGTTTCAGGTAAACGCAGTCACTTTTCAGCTCAAACGAAGCTACAATGCTCACGAAGCTCACACGTTTCTCATTCTGAACTGAAAAGCATTGGATGTTATAGGGCCTGTGGTTTGTATCAGTTTCAGAAACAGAGTTGAACTAGATATGGGCCGTATATGTAGGAAACACAGTTCTTTTGTTCTGAGCACACTCACGTTTCCCGCCTTATTAGAGACTCTAGAAAGCAAGAGCGTGCTTCTTGCTCTAAAGCAGAGTGTGTTTCATGGATGAGAACTGTGCTGTGTGTTTCCCTTCAGAAACGGAGTTCAATGCAAGGCTCTGTGTCTTCCTACAAGCAAGACTTCGTTTCAGGTAAATGCAGTCACTTTTCAGCTCAAACGAAGCTACAATGCTCACGAAGCTCACACGTTTCTCATTCTGAACTGAAAAGCATTGAATGTTAGAGGGCCTGTGGTTTGTATCAGTTTCAGAAGCAGAGTTGAACTAGATATGGTCCATGTGTGTAGGAAACACAGTTCTTTTGTTCTGAGCACACTCACGTTTCCCGCCTTATTAGAGACTCTAGAAAGCAAGAGAGTGCTTCTTGCTATAAAGCAGAGTGTGTTTCATGGATGAGAACTGTGCTGTGTGTTTCCCTTAAGAAACGGAGTTCAATGCCAGGCTCTGTGTCTTCCTACAAGCAAGAATTCGTTTCAGGTAAACGCAGTCACTTTTCAGCTCAAACGAAGCAACATTGTTCACGAAGCTCACACGTTTCTCGCTCTTAACTGAAAAGCATTGGATGTTAGAGGACCTGTGGTTTGTATCACTTTCAGAAACAGGGTTGAACTAGACATGGTCCGTGTGTGTAGGAAACACAGTTCTTTGTTCGGAGCACACTCATGTTTCCCACCTTATTAGAGACTCTAGAAAGCAAGAGCGTGCTTCTTGCTCTAAAGCAGAGTGTGTTTCATGGATGAGAACTGTGCTGTGTGTTTTCCTTCAGAAACGGAGTTCAATGCTAGGCTCTGTGTCTTCCTACAAGCAAGACTTCGTTTCAGGTAAACGCAGTCACTTTTCAGCTCAAACGAAGCTACATTGTTCACGAAGCTCACAAGTTTCTCGCTCTTAACTGAAAAGCATTGGAAGTTAGAGCACCTGTGGTTTGTATCACTTTCAGAAACAGGGTTGAACTAGACATGGTCCGTGTGTGTAGGAAACACAGTTCTTTTTTTGTTCAGAGCACACTCACGTTTCCCTCTGTGTTAGAGACTCTAGAAAGCAAGAGCGTGCTTCTTGCTCTAAAGCAGAGTGTGTTTCATGGATGAGAACTGTGCTGTGTGTTTCCCTTCAGAAACGGAGTTCAACGCCAGGCTCTGTGTCCTCCTACAAGCAAGGCTTCG
Source organism: Onychomys leucogaster (assembly GCA_949786385.1). Taxonomy (NCBI): domain Eukaryota; kingdom Metazoa; phylum Chordata; class Mammalia; order Rodentia; family Cricetidae; genus Onychomys; species Onychomys leucogaster. The sequence goes on from CATKUP010000599.1 coordinate 2,493, forward strand.
TTTCAGTTAAACGCAGTGACTTTTCAGCTCAAACGAAGCTACAATGCTCAGGAAGCTCACACGTTTCTCATTCTGAACTGAAAAGCATTGGATGTTAGAGGGCCTGTGGTTTGTATCAGTTTCAGAAACAGAGTTGAACTAGATATGGTCCGTGTGTGTAGGAAACACAGTTCTTTTGTTCTGAGCACACTCACGTTTCCCGCCTTCTTAGAGACTCTAGAAAGCAAGAGCGTGCTTCTTGCTCTAAAGCAGAGTGTGTTTCATGGATGAGAACTGTGCTGTGTGTTTCCCTTCAGAAACGGAGTTCAATGCAAGGCTCTGTGTCTTCCTACAAGCAAGACTTCGTTTCAGGTAAACGCAGTCACTTTTCAGCTCAAACGAAGCTACAATGCTCACGAAGCTCACACGTTTCTCATTCTGAACTGAAAAGCATTGGATGTTATAGGGCCTGTGGTTTGTATCAGTTTCAGAAACAGAGTTGAACTAGATATGGGCCGTATATGTAGGAAACACAGTTCTTTTGTTCTGAGCACACTCACGTTTCCCGCCTTATTAGAGACTCTAGAAAGCAAGAGCGTGCTTCTTGCTCTAAAGCAGAGTGTGTTTCATGGATGAGAACTGTGCTGTGTGTTTCCCTTCAGAAACGGAGTTCAATGCAAGGCTCTGTGTCTTCCTACAAGCAAGACTTCGTTTCAGGTAAATGCAGTCACTTTTCAGCTCAAACGAAGCTACAATGCTCACGAAGCTCACACGTTTCTCATTCTGAACTGAAAAGCATTGGATGTTAGAGGGCCTGTGGTTTGTATCAGTTTCAGAAGCAGAGTTGAACTAGATATGGTCCATGTGTGTAGGAAACACAGTTCTTTTGTTCTGAGCACACTCACGTTTCCCGCCTTATTAGAGACTCTAGAAAGCAAGAGCGTGCTTCTTGCTATAAAGCAGAGTGTGTTTCATGGATGAGAACTGTGCTGTGTGTTTCCCTTCAGAAACGGAGTTCAATGCCAGGCTCTGTGTCTTCCTACAAGCAAGAATTCGTTTCAGGTAAACGCAGTCACTTTTCAGCTCAAACGAAGCAACATTGTTCACGAAGCTCACACGTTTCTCGCTCTTAACTGAAAAGCATTGGATGTTAGAGGACCTGTGGTTTGTATCACTTTCAGAAACAGGGTTGAACTAGACATGGTCCATGTGTGTAGGAAACACAGTTCTTTTGTTCTGAGCACACTCACGTTTCCCTCTGTGTTAGAGACTCTAGAAAGCAAGAGCGTGCTTCTTGCTCTAAAGCAGAGTGTGTTTCATAGATGAGAACTGTGCTGTGTGTTTCCCTTCAGAAACGGAGTTCAATGCCAGGCTCTGTGTCTTCCTACAAGCAAGACTTCGTTTCACGTAAACACAGTCATTTTTCAGCTCAAACGAAGCTACATTGTTCACGAAGCTCGCATGTTTCTTGCTTTTAACTGAAAAGCATTGGATGTTAGAGGACCAGTGGTTTGTATCAGTTTCAGAAGCAGAGTTGAACTAGATATGGTCCGTGTGTAGGAAACACAGTTCTTTTGTTCTGAGCACACTCACGTTTCCCACTGTATTAGAGACTCTAAAAAGCAAGATCGTGCTTCTTGCTCTAAAGCAGAGTGTGTTTCATGGATGAAAACTGTGCTGTGTGTTTCCCTTCAGAAACAGAGGACAATGCCAGGTTCTGTGTCTTCCTACAAGCAAGACTTCGTTTCAGGTAAATGCAGTCACTTTTCAGCCCTAACGAAGCTACATTGTACACGAAGCTCACACGTTTCTTGCTCTTCACTGAAAAGCATTGGATGTTAGAGGACCTGTGGTTTTTATCAGTTTCAGAAACAGAGTTGAACTAGATATGGTCCGTGTGTATAGGAAACACAGTTCTTTGTTCGGAGCACACTCATGTTTCCCACCTTATTAGAGACTCTAGAAAGCAAGAGCGTGCTTCTTGCTCTAAAGCAGAGTGTGTTTCATGGATGAGAACTGTGCTGTGTGTTTTCCTTCAGAAACGGAGTTCAATGCTAGTCTCTGTGTCTTCCTACAAGCAAGACTTCGTTTCAGGTAAACGCAGTCACTTTTCAGCTCAAACGAAGCTACATTGTTCACGAAGCTCACAAGTTTCTCGCTCTTAACTGAAAAGCATTGGAAGTTAGAGCACCTGTGGTTTGTATCACTTTCAGAAACAGGGTTGAACTAGACATGGTCCGTGTGTGTAGGAAACACAGTTCTTTTTTTGTTCTGAGCACACTCACGTTTCCCTCTGTGTTAGAGACTCTAGAAAGCAAGAGCGTGCTTCTTGCTCTAAAGCAGAGTGTGTTTCATGGATGAGAACTGTGCTGTGTGTTTCCCTTCAGAAACGGAGTTCAACGCTAGGCTCTGTGTCCTCCTACAAGCAAGGCTTCGTTTCAGTTAAACGCAGTGACTTTTCAGCTCAAACGAAGCTACAATGCTCAGGAAGCTCACACGTTTCTCATTCTGAACTGAAAAGCATTGGATGTTAGAGGGCCTGTGGTTTGTATCAGTTTCAGAAACAGAGTTGAACTAGATATGGTCCGTGTGTGTAGGAAACACAGTTCTTTTGTTCTGAGCACACTCACGTTTCCCGCCTTCTTAGAGACTCTAGAAAGCAAGAGCGTGCTTCTTGCTCTAAAGCAGAGTGTGTTTCATGGATGAGAACTGTGCTGTGTGTTTCCCTTCAGAAACGGAGATCAATGCAAGGCTCTGTGTCTTCCTACAAGCAAGACTTCGTTTCAGGTAAACGCAGTCACTTTTCAGCTCAAATGAAGCTACAATGCTCACGAAGCTCACACGTTTCTCATTCTGAACTGAAAAGCATTGGATGTTATAGGGCCTGTGGTTTGTATCAGTTTCAGAAACAGAGTTGAACTAGATATGGGCCGTGTATGTAGGACACACAGTTCTTTTGTTCTGAGCACACTCACGTTTGCCGCCTTATTAGAGACTCTAGAAAGCAAGAGCGTGCTTCTTGCTCTAAAGCAGAGTGTGTTTCATGGATGAGAACTGTGCTGTGTGTTTCCCTTCAGAAACGGAGTTCAATGCAAGGCTCTGTGTCTTCCTACAAGCAAGACTTCGTTTCAGGTAAATGCAGTCACTTTTCAGCTCAAACGAAGCTACAATGCTCACGAAGCTCACACGTTTCTCATTCTGAACTGAAAAGCATTGGATGTTATAGGGCCTGTGGTTTGTATCAGTTTCAGAAACAGAGTTGAACTAGATTTGGTCCGTGTGTGTAGGAAACACAGTTCTTTTGTCCTGAGCACACTCACGTTTCCCGCCTTATTAGAGACTCTAGAAAGCAAGAGCGTGCTTCTAGCTCTAAAGCAGAGTGTGTTTCATGGATGAGAACTGTGCTGTGTGTTTCCCTTCAGAAACGGAGTTCAATGCTAGGCTCTGTGTCTTCCTACAAGCAAGAATTCGTTTCAGGTAAACGCAGTCACTTTTCAGCTCAAACGAAGCAACATTGTTCACGAAGCTCACACGTTTCTTTCTCTTGACTGAAAAGCATTGGATGTTAGAGGTCCTGTGGTTTGTATCAGTTTCAGAAGCACAGTTGAACTAGATATGGTCCGTGTATGTAGGAAACACAGTTCTTTTGTTCTGAGCACACTCACGTTTCCCGCCTTATTAGAGACTCTAGAAAGCAAGAGCGTGCTTCTTGCTCTAAAGCAGAGTGTGTTTCATGGATGAGAACTGTGCTGTGTGTTTCCCTTCAGAAACGGAGTTCAATGCAAGGCTCTGTGTCTTCCTACAAGCAAGACTTCGTTTCAGGTAAATGCAGTCACTTTTCAGCTCAAACGAAGCTACAATGCTCACGAAGCTCACACGTTTCTCATTCTGAACTGAAAAGCATTGGATGTTATAGGGCCTGGGGTTTGTATCAGTTTCAGAAACAGAGTTGAACTAGATATGGTCCGTGTGTGTAGGAAACACAGTTCTTTTGTTCTGAGCACACTCACGTTTCCCGCGTTATTAGAGACTCTAGAAAGCAAGAGCGTGCTTCTTGCTCTAAAGCAGAGTGTGTTTCATGGATGAGTACTGTGCTGTGTGTTTCGCTTCAGAAATGGAGTTCAATGCCAGGCTCTGTGTCTTCCTACAAGCAAGAATTCGTTTCAGGTAAACGCAGTCACTTTTCAGCTCAAACGAAGCAACATTGTTCACAAAGCTCACACGTTTCTTTCTCTTGACTGAAAAGCATTGGATGTTAGAGGTCCTGTGGTTTGTATCAGTTTCAGAAGCACAGTTGAACTTGATATGGTCCGTATGTGTAGGAAACACAGTTCTTTTATTCTGAGCAAACTCAGGTTTCCCTCTGTATTAGAGACTCTAGAAAGCAAGAGTGTGCTTCTTGCCCTAAAGCATAGTGTGTTTCATGGAAGAGAACTGTGCTGTGTGTTTCCCTTCAGAAACGGAGTTCAATGCCTGGCTCTGTGTCTTCCTACAAGCAAGACTTCGTTTCAGGTAAACGCAGTCACTTTTCAGCTCAAACAGAGCTACATTGTTCACCAAGCTCACATGTTTCTTGCTCTTAAATGAAAAGCATTGGATGTTAGAGGGCCTGTGGTTTGTATCAGTTTCAGAAGCAGAGTTGAACTAGATATGGTCCGTGTATGTAGGAAACACAGTTCTTTTGTTCTGAACACACTCATGTTTCCCGCCTTTTTAGAGACTCTAGAAAGCAAGAGCGTGCTTCTTGCTCTAAAGCAGAGTGTGTTTCATGGATGAGAATTGTGCTGTGTGTTTCCCTTCAGAAACGGAGTTGAATGCCAGGCTCTGTGTCTTCCTACAAGCAAGACTTCATTTCAGGTAAACGCAGTCACTTTTCAGCTCAAACGAAGATACATTGTTCACGAAGCTCACACGCTTCTCGCTCTTTACTGAAAAGCATTGGATGTTAGAGGACCTGTGGTTTGTATCAGTTTCAAAAACAGGTTTGAACTAGATATGGTCCGTGTGTGTAGGAAACACAGTTCTTTTGTCTGAGCACACTCACGTTTCCCTCTGTATTAGAGACTCTAGAAAGCAAGAGCGTGCTTCTTGCTCTAAAGCAGAGTTGTTTCATGGATGAGAACTGTGCTGTGTGTTTCCCTTCAGAAACGGAGTTTAATGCCAGGCTCTGTGTCTTCCTACAAGCAAGACTTCGTTTCAGGTAAACGCAGTCACTTTTCAGCTCAAACAAAGCTACATTGTTCACGAAGCTCATATGTTTCTTGCTCTTAACTGAAAAGCATTGGATGTTAGAAGACCTGTGGTTTGTATCAGTTTCAGAAGCAGAGTTGAACTATATATGGTCCGTGTGTGTAGGAAACACAGTTCTTTTGTTCTGAGCACACTAACGTTCCCCGGCTTGTTAGAGATTCTAGAAAGCAAGAGCGTGCTTCTTGCTCTAAAGCAGAGTGTGTTTCATCGATGAGAACTATGCTGTGTGTTTCCCTTCAGAGACAGAGTTCAATGCCAGGCTCTGTGTCTTCCTACAAGCAAGACTTCATTTCATGTAAACACAGTCACTTTTCAGCTCAAAGGAAGCTACAATGTTCAGGAAGCTCACACATTTCTCGCTCTGAACTGAAAAGCATTGGATGTTAGAGGGCCTGTGGTTTGTATCACTTTCAGAAGCAGAGTTGAACTAGACATGGTCTGTCTCTGTAGGAAACACAGTTCTTTTGTTCTGAGCACACTCACATTTCCATCTGTATTAGAGATTCTAGAAAGCAAGAGCGTGCTTCTTGCTCTAAAGCAGAGTGTGTTTCATGGATGAGAACTGTGCTGTGTGTTTCCCTTCAGAAACAGAGTTCAATGCCAGGCTCTGTGTCTTCCTACAAGCAAGACTTCGTTTCACGTAAACACAGTCACTTTTCAGCTCAAACAAAGCTACATTGTTCACGAAGCTCGCATGTTTCTTGCTTTTAACTGAAAAGCATTGGATGTTAGAGGACCAGTGGTTTGTGTCAGTTTCAGAAGCAGAGTTGAACAACATATGGTCCGTGTGTAGGAAACACAGTTCTTTTTTTCTGAGCACACTCACGTTTCCCGGATTGTTAGAGACTCTAGAAAGCAAGAGCGTGCTTCTTGCTCTAAAGCAGAGTGTGTTTCATGGATGAGAACTGTGCTGTGTGTTTCCCTTCAGAAACAGAGTTCAATGCCAGGCTCTGTGTCTTCCTACAAGCAAGACTTCGTTTCATGTAAACACAGTCACTTTTCAGCTCAAACGAAGCTACAATATTCAGGAAGCTCACACATTTCTCGCTCTGAACTGAAAAGCATTGGATGTTAGAGGGCCTGTGGTTTGTATCAGTTTCAGAAGCAGAGTTGAACTAGATATGGTCCGTGTGTGTAGGAAACACAGTTATTTTGTTCTGAGCACACTCACATTTCCCTCTGTATTAGAGAATCTAGAAAGCAAGAGCGTGCTTCTTGCTCTAAAGCAGAGTGTGTTTCATGGATGAGAACTGTGCTGTGTGTTTCCCTTCAGAAACAGAGTTCAATGCCAGGTTCTGTGTCTTCCTACAAGCAAGACTTCGTTTCAGGTAAATGCAGTCACTTTTCAGCCCTAACGAAGCTACATTGTACACAAAGCTCACACGTTTCTTGCTCTTAACTGAAAAGCATTGGATTATATAGGACAGGTGGTTTTTATCAGTTTCAGAAACAGAGTGGAACTAGATATGGTCCGTGTGTGTAGGAAACACAGTTCTTTGTTCTGAGCACACTCACATTTCCCTCTGTAATTAGAGACTCTAGAAAGCAAGAGCGTGCTTCTTGCTCTAAAGCAGAGTGTGTTTCATGGATGAGAACTGTGCTGTGTGTTTCCCTTCAGAAACGGAGTTCAAGGCCAGGCTCTGTGTCCTCCTACAAGCAAGGCTTCGTTTCAGGTAAACACAGTCACTTTTCAGCTCAAACGAAACTCCATTGTTCACGAAGCTCACACGTTTCTTGCTCTTGACTGAAAAGCATTGGATGTTAGAGGTCCTGTGGTTTGTATCAGTTTCAGAAGCACAGTTGAACTAGATATGGTCCGTGTGTGTAGGAAACACAGTTCTTTTATTCTGAGCAAACTCACGTTTTCCTCTGTATTAGAGACTCTAGAAAGCAAGAGTGTGCTTATTGCACTAAAGCATAGTGTGTTTCATGGAAGAGAACTTTGCTGTGTGTTTCCCTTCAGAAACGGAGTTCAATGCAAGGCTCTGTGTCTTCCTACAAGCAAGACTTCGTTTCAGGTAAATGCAGTCACTTTTCAGCTCAAACGAAGCTACAATGCTCACGAAGCTCACACGTTTCTCATTCTGAACTGAAAAGCATTGGATGTGATAGGGCCTGTGGTTTGTATCAGTTTCAGAAACAGAGTTGAACTAGATATGGTCCGTGTGTGTAGGAAACACAGTTCTTTTGTTCTGAGCACACTCACCTTTCCCTCTGTATTATAGAATCTAGAAAGCAAGAGCGTGCTTCTTGCTCTAAATCAGAGTGTGTTTCATGGATGAGAACTGTGCTGTGTGTTTCCCTTCAGAAACGGAGTTCAATGCCAGGCTCTGTGTCTTCCTACAAGCAAGAATTCGTTTCAGGTAAACGCAGTCACTTTTCAGGTCAAACGAAGCAACATTGTTCACGAAGCTCACAAGTTTCTCGCTCTTAAATGAAAAGCATTGGATGTTAGAGGACCTGTGGTTTGTATCACTTTCAGAAACAGGGTTGAACTAGACATGGTCCGTGTGTGTAGGAAACACAGTTCTTTTGTTCTGAGCACACTCACGTTTCCCTCTGTGTTAGAGACTCTAGGAAGCAAGAGCGTGCTTCTTGCTCTAAAGCAGAGTGTGTTTCATGGATGAGAACTGTGCTGTGTGTTTCCCTTCAGAAACGGAGTTCAATGCCAGGCTCTGTGTCTTCCTACAAGCAAGACTTCGTTTCACATAAACACAGTCGCTTTTCAGCTCAAACGAAGCTACATTGTTCACGAAGCTCGCATGTTTCTTGCTTTTAACTGAAAAGCATTGGATGTTAGAGGACCAGTGGTTTGTATCAGTTTCAGAAGCAGAGTTGAACTAGTTATGGTCCGTGTGTAGGAAACACAGTTCTTTTTTTCTGAGCACACTCACGTTTCCCGCCTTATTAGAGACTCTAGAAAACAAGACCGTGCTTCTTGCTCTAAAGCAGAGTGTGTTTAATGGATGAGAACTGTGCTGTGTGTTTCCCTTCAGAAACGGAGTTCAATGCAAGGCTCTGTGTCTTCCTACAAGCAAGACTTCGTTTCAGGTAAATGCAGTCACTTTTCAGCTCAAACGAAGCTACAATGCTCACGAAGCTCACACGTTTCTCATTCTGAACTGAAAAGCATTGGATGTTATAGGGCCTGTGGTTTGTATCAGTTTCAGAAACAGAGTTGAACTAGATATGGTCCGTGTGTGTAGGAAACACAGTTCTTTTGTCCTGAGCACACTCATGTTTCCCGCCTTATTAGAGACTCTAGAAAGCAAGAGCGTGCTTCTTGCTCTAAAGCAGAGTGTGTTTCATGGATGAGAACTGTGCTGTGTGTTTCCCTTCAGAAACGGAGTTCAATGCCAGGCTCTGTGTCTTCCTACAAGCAAGACTTCGTTTCAGGTAAACGCAGTCACTTTTCAGCTCAAACGAAGCAACATTGTTCACGAAGCTCACAAGTTTCTCGCTCTTAACTGAAAAGCATTGGATGTTAGAGGACCTGTGGTTTGTATCACTTTCAGAAACAGGGTTGATCTAGACATGGTCCGTGTGTGTAGGAAACACAGTTCTTTTGTTCTGAGCACATTCACGTTTCCCTCTGTGTTAGAGACTCTAGAAAGCAAGAGCGTGCTTTTTGCTCTAAAGCAGAGTGTGTTTCATTGATGAGAACTGTGCTGTGTGTTTCCCTTCAGAAACGGAGTTCAATGCCAGGCTCTGTGTCTTCCTACATGCAAGACTTCGTTTCACGTAAACACAGTCGCTTTTCAGCTCAAAGGAAGCTACATTGTTCACGAAGCTCGCATGTTTCTTGCTTTTAACTGAAAAGCATTGGATGTTAGAGGAACAGTGGTTTGTATCAGTTTCAGAAGCAGAGTTGAACGAGATATGGTCCGTGTGGAGGAAACACAGTTCTTTTGTTCTGAGCACACTCACGTTTCCCGCCTTATTAGAGACTCTAGAAAACAAGAGCGTGCTTCTTGCTCTAAAGCAGAGTGTGTTTCATGGATGAGAACTGTGCTGTGTATTTCCCTTTAGAAACAGAGTTCAATGCCAGGTTCTGTGTCTTCCTACAAGCAAGACTTCGTTTCAGGTAAATGCAGTCACTTTTCAGCTCAAACGAAGCTACAATGCTCACGAAGCTGACACGTTTCTCATTCTGAACTGAAAGCATTGGATGTTATAGGGACTGTGGTTTGTATCAGTTTCAGAAACAGAGTTGAACTAGATATGGTCCGTGTGTGTAGGAAACACAGTTCTTTTGTTCTGAGCACACTCACATTTCCCTCTGTATTAGAGACTCTAGAAAGCAAGAGCGTGCTTCTTGCTCTAAAGCAGAGTGTGTTTCATGGATGAGAACTGTGCTGTGTATTTCCCTTCAGAAACAGAGTTCAATGCCAGGTTCTGTGGCTTCCTACAAGCAAGACTTCGTTTCAGGTAAACGCAGTCACTTTTCAGCTCAAACGAAGCTACATTGTTCACGAGGCTCACACATTTCTTGCTCTTGACTGAAAAGCATTGGATGTTAGAGGTCCTGTGGTTTGTATCAGTTTCAGAAGCACAGTTGAACTAGATATGGTCCGTGTGTGTAGGAAACACAGTTCTTTTATTCTGAGCAAACTCACGTTTCCCTCTGTATTAGAGACTCTAGAAAGCAAGAGTGTGCTTCTTGCCCTAAAGCATAGTGTGTTTCATGGAAGAGAACTGTGCTGTGTGTTTCGCTTCAGAAACGGAGTTCAATGCCAGGCTCTGTGTCTTCCTACAAGCAAGAATTCGTTTCAGGTAAACGCAGTCACTTTTCAGCTCAAACGAAGCAACATTGTTCACGAAGCTCACAAGTTTCTCGCTCTTAACTGAAAAGCATTGGATGTTAGAGGACCTGTGGTTTGTATCAGTTTCAGAAGCAGAGTTGAACTAGATATGGTCCGTGTGTAGGAAACACAGTTCTTTTTTTCTGAGCACACTCACGTTTCCCTCTGTGTTAGTGACTCTAGAAAGCAAGAGCGTGCTTCTTGCTCTAAAGCAGAGTGTGTTTCATGGATGAGAACTGTGCTGTGTGTTTCCCTTCAGAAACAGAGTTCAATGCCAGGCTCTGTGTCTTCCTACAAGCAAGACTTCGTTTCATGTAAACACAGTCACTTTTCAGCTCAAACGAAGCTACAATATTCAGGAAGCTCACACATTTCTCGCTCTGAACTGAAAAGCATTGGATGTTAGAGGGCCTGTGGTTTGTATCAGTTTCAGAAGCAGAGTTGAACTAGATATGGTCCGTGTGTGTAGGAAACACAGTTCTTTTGTTCTGAGCACACTCACGTTTCCCGCGTTATTAGAGACTCTAGAAAGCAAGAGCGTGCTTCTTGCTCTAAAGCAGAGTGTGTTTCATGGATGAGAACTGTGCTGTGTGTTTCCCTTCAGAAACGGAGTTCAAGGCCAGGCTCTGTGTCCTCCTACAAGCAAGGCTTCGTTTCAGGTAAACGCAGTCACTTTTCAGCTCAAACGAAGCTACATTGTTCACGAAGCTCACACGTTTCTTTCTCTTGACTGAAAAGCATTGGATGTTAGAGGTCCTGTGGTTTGTATCAGTTTCAGAAGTACAGTTGAACTAGATATGGTCCGTGTGTGTAGGAAACACAGTTCTTTTATTCTGAGCAAACTCACGTTTCCCTCTGTATTAGAGACTCTAGAAAGCAAGAGTGTGCTTCTTGCCCTAAAGCATAGTGTGTTTCATGGAAGAGAACTGTGCTGTGTGTTTCCCTTCAGAAACGGAGTTCAATGCCTGGCTCTGTGTCTTCCTACAAGCAAGACTTCGTTTCAGGTAAACGCAGTCACTTTTCAGCTCAAACAGAGCTACATTGTTCACCAAGCTCACATGTTTCTTGCTCTTAAATGAAAAGCATTGGATGTTAGAGGGCCTGTGGTTTGTATCAGTTTCAGAAGCAGAGTTGAACTAGATATGGTCCGTGTATGTAGGAAACACAGTTCTTTTGTTCTGAACACACTCATGTTTCCCGCCATTTTAGAGACTCTAGAAAGCAAGAGCGTGCTTATTGCTCTAAAGCAGATTGTGTTTCATGGATGAGAATTGTGCTGTGTGTTTCCCTTCAGAAACGGAGTTGAATGCCAGGCTCTGTGTCTTCCTACAAGCAAGACTTCATTTCAGGTAAACGCAGTCACTTTTCAGCTCAAACGAAGATACATTGTTCACGAAGCTCACACGCTTCTCGCTCTTTACTGAAAAGCATTGGATGTTAGAGGACCTGTGGTTTGTATCAGTTTCAAAAACAGGGTTGAACTAGATATGGTCCGTGTGTGTAGGAAACACAGTTCTTTTGTCTGAGCACACTCACGTTTCCCTCTGTATTAGAGACTCTAGAAAGCAAGAGCGTGCTTCTTGCTCTAAAGCAGAGTGTGTTTCATGGATGAGAACTGTGCTGTGTGTTTCCCTTCAGAAACGGAGTTCAATGCCAGGCTCTGTGTCTTCCTACAAGCAAGACTTCGTTTCAGGTATACGCAGTCACATTTCAGCTCAAACAATGCTACATTGTTCACGAAGGACGTATGTTTCTTGCTCTTAACTGAAAAGCATTGGATGTTAGAAAACCTGTGGTTTGTATCAGTTTCAGAAGCAGAGTTGAACTATATATGGTCCGTGTGTGTAGGAAACACAGTTCTTTTGTTCTGAGCACACTAACGTTCCCCGGCTTGTTAGAGATTCTAGAAAGCAAGAGCGTGCTTCTTGCTCTAAAGCAGAGTGTGTTTCATGGATGAGAACTATGCTGTGTGTTTCCCTTCAGAGACAGAGTTCAATGCCAGGCTCTGTGTCTTCCTACAAGCAAGACTTCATTTCATGTAAACACAGTCACTTTTCAGCTCAAACGAAGCTACAATGTTCAGGAAGCTCACACATTTCTCGCTCTGAACTGAAAAGCATTGGATGTTAGAGGGCCTGTGGTTTGTATCAGTTTCAGAAGCAGAGTTGAACTAGATATGGTCCGTGTGTGTAGGAAACACAGTTCTTTTTTTCTGAGCACACTCACGTTTCCCTCTGTGTTAGTGACTCTAGAAAGCAAGAGCGTGCTTCTTGCTCTAAAGCAGAGTGTGTTTCATGGATGAGAACTGTGCTGTGTGTTTCCCTTCAGAAACAGAGTTCAATGCCAGGCTCTGTGTCTTCCTACAAGCAAGACTTCGTTTCATGTAAACACAGTCACTTTTCAGCTCAAACGAAGCTACAATATTCAGGAAGCTCACACATTTCTCGCTCTGAACTGAAAAGCATTGGATGTTAGAGGGCCTGTGGTTTGTATCAGTTTCAGAAGCAGAGTTGAACTAGATATGGTCCGTGTGTGTAGGAAACACAGTTCTTTTGTTCTGAGCACACTCACGTTTCCCGCGTTATTAGAGACTCTAGAAAGCAAGAGCGTGCTTCTTGCTCTAAAGCAGAGTGTGTTTCATGGATGAGAACTGTGCTGTGTGTTTCCCTTCAGAAACGGAGTTCAAGGCCAGGCTCTGTGTCCTCCTACAAGCAAGGCTTCGTTTCAGGTAAACGCAGTCACTTTTCAGCTCAAACGAAGCTACATTGTTCACGAAGCTCACACGTTTCTTTCTCTTGACTGAAAAGCATTGGATGTTAGAGGTCCTGTGGTTTGTATCAGTTTCAGAAGTACAGTTGAACTAGATATGGTCCGTGTGTGTAGGAAACACAGTTCTTTTATTCTGAGCAAACTCACGTTTCCCTCTGTATTAGAGACTCTAGAAAGCAAGAGTGTGCTTCTTGCCCTAAAGCATAGTGTGTTTCATGGAAGAGAACTGTGCTGTGTGTTTCCCTTCAGAAACGGAGTTCAATGCCTGGCTCTGTGTCTTCCTACAAGCAAGACTTCGTTTCAGGTAAACGCAGTCACTTTTCAGCTCAAACAGAGCTACATTGTTCACCAAGCTCACATGTTTCTTGCTCTTAAATGAAAAGCATTGGATGTTAGAGGGCCTGTGGTTTGTATCAGTTTCAGAAGCAGAGTTGAACTAGATATGGTCCGTGTATGTAGGAAACACAGTTCTTTTGTTCTGAACACACTCATGTTTCCCGCCATTTTAGAGACTCTAGAAAGCAAGAGCGTGCTTCTTGCTCTAAAGCAGATTGTGTTTCATGGATGAGAATTGTGCTGTGTGTTTCCCTTCAGAAACGGAGTTGAATGCCAGGCTCTGTGTCTTCCTACAAGCAAGACTTCGTTTCAGGTAAACGCAGTCACTTTTCAGCTCAAACGAAGATACATTGTTCACGAAGCTCACACGCTTCTCGCTCTTTACTGAAAAGCATTGGATGTTAGAGGACCTGTGGTTTGTATCAGTTTCAAAAACAGGGTTGAACTAGATATGGTCCGTGTGTGTAGGAAACACAGTTCTTTTGTCTGAGCACACTCACATTTCCCTCTGTATTAGAGACTCTAGAAAGCAAGAGCGTGCTTCTTGCTCTAAAGCAGAGTGTGTTTCATGGATGAGAACTGTGCTGTGTGTTTCCCTTCAGAAACGGAGTTCAATGCCAGGCTCTGTGTCTTCCTACAAGCAAGACTTCGTTTCAGGTATACGCAGTCACATTTCAGCTCAAACAATGCTACATTGTTCACGAAGGACGTATGTTTCTTGCTCTTAACTGAAAAGCATTGGATGTTAGAAAACCTGTGGTTTGTATCAGTTTCAGAAGCAGAGTTGAACTATATATGGTCCGTGTGTAGGAAACACAGTTCTTTTGTTCTGAGCACACTAACGTTCCCCGGCTTGTTAGAGATTCTAGAAAGCAAGAGCGTGCTTCTTGCTCTAAAGCAGAGTGTGTTTCATGGATGAGAACTATGCTGTGTGTTTCCCTTCAGAGACAGAGTTCAATACCAGGCTCTGTGTCTTCCTACAAGCAAGACTTCATTTCATGTAAACACAGTCACTTTTCAGCTCAAACGAAGCTACAATGTTCAGGAAGCTCACACATTTCTCGCTCTGAACTGAAAAGCATTGGATGTTAGAGGGCCTGTGGTTTGTATCAGTTTCAGAAGCAGAGTTGAACTAGATATGGTCCGTGTGTGTAGGAAACACAGTTCTTTTGTTCTGAGCACACTCACGTTTTCCGCCTTATTAGAGACTCTAGAAAGCAAGATCGTGCTTCTTGCTCTAAAGCAGAGTGTGTTTCATGGATGAGAACTGTGCTTTGTGTTTCCCTTCAGAAACGGAGTTCAATGCTAGGCTCTGTGTCTTCCTACAAGCAAGACTTCGTTTCAGGTAAACGCAGTCAATTTTCAGCTCAAACGAAGCTACATTGTTCACGAAGCTCACAAGTTTCTCGCTCTTAACTGAAAAACATTGGATGTTAGAGGACTTGTGGTTTGTATCACTTTCAGAAACAGGGTTGAACTAGACATGGTCCGTGTGTGTAGGAAACACACTTCTTTTATTCTGAGCACACTCACGTTTCCCTCTATATTAGAGACTCTAGAAAGCAAGAGCGTGCTTCTTGCTCTAAAGCAGAGTGTGTTTCATGGATGAGAACTGTGCTGTGTGTTTCCCTTCAGAAACAGAGTTCAATGCCAGGTTCTGTGTCTTCCTACAAGCAAGACTTCGTTTCAGGAAAATGCAGTCACTTTTCAGCCCTAACGAAGCTATATTGTACACGAAGCTCACACGTTTCTTGCTCTTAAGTGAAAAGCATTGGATGTTAGAGGACCTGTGGTTTTTATCAGTTTCAGAAACAGAGTTGAACTAGATAAGGTCCGTGTGTGTAGGAAACACAGTTCTTTGTTCTGAGCACACTCACATTTCCCTCTGTAATTAGAGACTCTAGAAAGCAAGAGCGTGCTTCTTGCTCTAAAGGAGAGTGTGTTTCATGGATGAGAACTGTGCTGTGTGTTTCCCTTCAGAAACGGAGTTCAACGCCAGGCTCTGTGTCCTCCTACAAGCAAGGCTTCCTTTCAGGTAAACGCAGTCACTTTTCAGCTCAAACGAAGCTACATTGTTCACGAAGCTCACACGTTTCTTGCTCTTGACTGAAAAGCATTGGATGTTAGAGGTCCTGTGGTTTGTATCAGTTTCAGAAGCACAGTTGAACTAGATATGGTCCGTGTGTGTAGGAAACACAGTTCTTTTATTCTGAGCAAACTCAGGTTTCCCTCTGTATTAGAGACTCTAGAAAGCAAGAGTGTGCTTCTTGCCCTAAAGCATAGTGTGTTTCATGGAAGAGAACTGTGCTGTGTGTTTCCCTTCAGAAACGGAGTTCAATGCCTGGCTCTGTGTCTTCCTACAAGCAAGACTTCGTTTCAGGTAAACGCAGTCACTTTTCAGCTCAAACAGAGCTACATTGTTCACCAAGCTCACATGTTTCTTGCTCTTAAATGAAAAGCATTGGATGTTAGAGGGCCTGTGGTTTGTATCAGTTTCAGAAGCAGAGTTGAACTAGATATGGTCCGTGTATGTAGGAAACACAGTTCTTTTGTTCTGAACACACTCATGTTTCCCGCCATTTTAGAGACTCTAGAAAGCAAGAGCATGCTTCTTGCTCTAAAGCAGATTGTGTTTCATGGATGAGAATTGTGCTGTGTGTTTCCCTTCAGAAACGGAGTTGAATGCCAGGCTCTGTGTCTTCCTACAAGCAAGACTTCGTTTCAGGTAAACGCAGTCACTTTTCAGCTCAAACGAAGATACATTGTTCACGAAGCTCACACGCTTCTCGCTCTTTACTGAAAAGCATTGGATGTTAGAGGACCTGTGGTTTGTATCAGTTTCAAAAACAGGGTTGAACTAGATATGGTCCGTGTGTGTAGGAAACACAGTTCTTTTGTCTGAGCACACTCACGTTTCCCTCTGTATTAGAGACTCTAGAAAGCAAGAGCGTGCTTCTTGCTCTAAAGCAGAGTGTGTTTCATGGATGAGAACTGTGCTGTGTGTTTCCCTTCAGAAACGGAGTTCAATGCCAGGCTCTGTGTCTTCCTACAAGCAAGACTTCGTTTCAGGTATACGCAGTCACATTTCAGCTCAAACAATGCTACATTGTTCACGAAGGACGTATGTTTCTTGCTCTTAACTGAAAAGCATTGGATGTTAGAAAACCTGTGGTTTGTATCAGTTTCAGAAGCAGAGTTGAACTATATATGGTCCGTGTGTGTAGGAAACACAGTTCTTTTGTTCTGAGCACACTAACGTTCCCCGGCTTGTTAGAGATTCTAGAAAGCAAGAGCGTGCTTCTTGCTCTAAAGCAGAGTGGGTTTCATGGATGAGAACTATGCTGTGTGTTTCCCTTCAGAGACAGAGTTCAATGCCAGGCTCTGTGTCTTCCTACAAGCAAGACTTCATTTCATGTAAACACAGTCACTTTTCAGCTCAAACGAAGCTACAATGTTCAGGAAGCTCACACATTTCTCGCTCTGAACTGAAAAGCATTGGATGTTAGAGGGCCTGTGGTTTGTATCAGTTTCAGAAGCAGAGTTGAACTAGATATGGTCCGTGTGTGTAGGAAACACAGTTCTTTTGTTCTGAGCACACTCACGTTCTCCGCCTTATTAGAGACTCTAGAAAGCAAGAGCGTGCTTCTTGCTCTAAAGCAGAGTGTGTTTCATGGATGAGAACTGTGCTGTGTGTTTCCCTTCAGAAACAGAGTTCAATGCCAGGTTCTGTGTCTTCTTACAAGCAAGACTTCGTTTCAGGAAAATGCAGTCACTTTTCAGCCCTAACGAAGCTATATTGTACACGAACCTCACACGTTTCTTGCTCTTAAGTGAAAAGCATTGGATGTTAGAGGACCTGTGGTTTTTATCAGTTTCAGAAACAGAGATGAACTAGATATGGTCCGTGTGTGTAGGAAACACAGTTCTTTGTTCTGAGCACACTCACATTTCCCTCTGTAATTAGAGACTCTAGAAAGCAAGAGCGTGCTTCTTGCTCTAAAGGAGAGTGTGTTTCATGGATGAGAACTGTGCTGTGTGTTTCCCTTCAGAAACGGAGGTCAACGCCAGGCTCTGTGTCCTCCTACAAGCAAGGCTTCCTTTCAGGTAAGCGCAGTCACTTTTCAGCTCAAACGAAGCTACATTGTTCACGAAGCTCACACGTTTCTTTCTCTTGACTGAAAAGCATTGGATGTTAGAGGTCCTGTGGTTTGTATCAGTTTCAGAAGCACAGTTGAACTAGATATGGTCCGTGTGTGTAGGAAACACAGTTCTTTTATTCTGAGCAAACTCAGGTTTCCCTCTGTATTAGAGACTCTAGAAAGCAAGAGTGTGCTTCTTGCCCTAAAGCATAGTGTGTTTCATGGAAGAGAACTGTGCTGTGTGTTTCCCTTCAGAAACGGAGTTCAATGCAAGGCTCTGTGTCTTCCTACAAGCAAGACTTCGATTCAGGTAAATGCAGTCACTTTTGAGCTCAAACGAAGCTACAATGCTCACGAAGCTCACAAGGTCTCATTCTGAACTGAAAAACATTGGATGTTATAGGGCCTGTGGTTTGTATCAGTTTCAGAAACAGATTTGAACTAGATATGGTCCGTGTGTGTAGGAAACACAGTTTTTTTGTTCTGAGCACACTCAGGTTTCCCGCCTTATTAGAGACTCTAGAAAGCAAGAGCGTGCTTCTTGCTCTAAAGCAGAGTGTGTTTCATGGATGAGAACTGTGCTGTGTGTTTCCCTTCAGAAACGGAGTTCAATGCCAGGCTCTGTGTCTTCCTACAAGCAAGAATTCGTTTCAGGTAAACGCAGTCACTTTTCAGCTAAAACGAAGCAACATTGTTCACGAAGCTCACAAGTTTCTC
The DNA here is from genome assembly GCA_949786385.1 of Onychomys leucogaster. Taxonomy (NCBI): domain Eukaryota; kingdom Metazoa; phylum Chordata; class Mammalia; order Rodentia; family Cricetidae; genus Onychomys; species Onychomys leucogaster. The sequence goes on from CATKUP010000599.1 coordinate 20,485, forward strand.
ACTCTTAACTGAAAAGCATTGGATGTTAGAGGACCTGTGGTTTGTATCACTTTCAGAAACAGGGTTGAACTAGACATGGTCCGTGTGTGTAGGAAACACAGTTCTTTTGTTCTGAGCACACTCACGTTTCCCTCTGTGTTAGAGACTCTAGGAAGCAAGAGCGTGCTTCTTGCTCTAAAGCAGAGTGTGTTTCATGGATGAGAACTGTGCTGTGTGTTCCCTTCAGAAACGGAGTTCAATGCCAGGCTCTGTGTCTTCCTACAAGCAAGACTTCGTTTCACGTAAACACAGTCGCTTTTCAGCTCAAACGAAGCTACATTGTTCACGAAGCTCGCATGTTTCTTGCTTTTAACTGAAAAGTATTGGATGTTAGAGGACCAGTGGTTTGTATCAGTTTCAGAAGCAGAGTTGAACTAGATATGGTCCGTGTGTAGGAAACACAGTTCATTTTTCTGAGCACACTCACGTTTCCCGGCTTGTTATAGACTCTAAAAAGCAAGTGCGTGCTTCTTGCTCTAAAGCAGAGTGTGTTTCATGGATGAGAACTGTGCTGTGTGTTTCCCTTCAGAAACGGAGTTCAACGCCAGGCTCTGTGTCCTCCTACAAGCAAGGCTTCGTTTCAGTTAAACGCAGTGACTTTTCAGCTCAAACGAAGCTACAATGCTCAGGAAGCTCACACGTTTCTCATTCTGAACTGAAAAGCATTGGATGTTAGCGGGCCTGTGGTTTGTATCAGTTTCAGAAACAGAGTTGAACTAGATATGGTCCGTGTGTGTAGGAAACACAGTTCTTTTGTTCTGAGCACACTCACGTTTCCCGCCTTCTTAGAGACTCTAGAAAGCAAGAGCGTGCTTCTTGCTCTAAAGCAGAGTGTGTTTCATGGATGAGAACTGTGCTGTGTGTTTCCCTTCAGAAACGGAGTTCAATGCAAGGCTCTGTGTCTTCCTACAAGCAAGACTTCGTTTCAGGTAAATGCAGTCACTTTTCAGCTCAAACGAAGCTACAATGCTCACGAAGCTCACACGTTTCTCATTCTGAACTGAAAAGCATTGGATGTTATAGGGCCTGTGGTTTGTATCAGTTTCAGAAACAGAGTTGAACTAGATTTGGTCCGTGTGTGTAGGAAACACAGTTCTTTTGTCCTGAGCACACTCACGTTTCCCGCCTTATTAGAGACTCTAGAAAGCAAGAGCGTGCTTCTTGCTCTAAAGCAGAGTGTGTTTCATGGATGAGAACTGTGCTGTGTGTTTCCCTTCAGAAACGGAGTTCAATGCTAGGCTCTGTGTCTTCCTACAAGCAAGACTTCGTTTCAGGTAAACGCAGTCACTTTTCAGCTCAAACGAAGCTACATTGTTCACGAAGCTCACAAGTTTCTCGCTCTTAACTGAAAAGCATTGGAAGTTAGAGGACCTGTGGTTTGTATCACTTTCAGAAACAGGGTTGAACTAGACATGGTCCGTGTGTGTAGGAAACACAGTTCTTTTGTTCTGAGCACACTCACGTTTCCCTCTGTGTTAGAGACTCTAGAAAGCAAGAGCGTGCTTCTTGCTCTAAAGCAGAGTGTGTTTCATGGATGAGAACTGTGCTGTGTGGTTCCCTTCAGAAACGGAGTTCAATGCCAGGCTCTGTGTCTTCCTACAAGCAAGACTTCGTTTCACGTAAACACAGTCACTTTTCAGCTCAAACGAAGCTACATTGTTCACAAAGCTCGCATGTTTCTTGCTTTTAACTGAAAAGCATTGGATGTTAGAGGTCCTGTGGTTTGTATCAGTTTCAGAAGCACAGTTGAACTAGATATGGTCCGTGTATGTAGGAAACACAGTTCTTTTGTTCTGAGCACACTCACGTTTCCCGCCTTATTAGAGACTCTAGAAAGCAAGAGCGTGCTTCTTGCTCTAAAGCAGAGTGTGTTTCATGGATGAGAACTGTGCTGTGTGTTTCCCTTCAGAAACGGAGTTCAATGCAAGGCTCTGTGTCTTCCTACAAGCAAGACTTCGTTTCAGGTAAATGCAGTCACTTTTCAGCTCAAACGAAGCTACAATGCTCACGAAGCTCACACGTTTCTCATTCTGAACTGAAAAGCATTGGATGTTATAGGGCCTGGGGTTTGTATCAGTTTCAGAAACAGAGTTGAACTAGATATGGTCCGTGTGTGTAGGAAACACAGTTCTTTTGTTCTGAGCACACTCACGTTTCCCGCGTTATTAGAGACTCTAGAAAGCAAGAGCGTGCTTCTTGCTCTAAAGCAGAGTGTGTTTCATGGATGAGTACTGTGCTGTGTGTTTCGCTTCAGAAATGGAGTTCAATGCCAGGCTCTGTGTCTTCCTACAAGCAAGAATTCGTTTCAGGTAAACGCAGTCACTTTTCAGCTCAAACGAAGCAACATTGTTCACGAAGCTCACACGTTTCTTTCTCTTGACTGAAAAGCATTGGATGTTAGAGGGCCTGTGGTTTGTATCACTTTCAGAAGCAGAGTTGAACTAGACATGGTCTGTCTCTGTAGGAAACACAGTTCTTTTGTTCTGAGCACACTCACATTTCCATCTGTATTAGAGATTCTAGAAAGCAAGAGCGTGCTTCTTGCTCTAAAGCAGAGTGTGTTTCATGGATGAGAACTGTGCTGTGTGTTTCCCTTCAGAAACGGAGTTCAATGCCAGGCTCTGTGTCTTCCTACAAGCAAGACTTCGTTTCACGTAAACACAGTCACTTTTCAGCTCAAACAAAGCTACATTGTTCACGAAGCTCGCATGTTTCTTGCTTTTAACTGAAAAGCATTGGATGTTAGAGGACCAGTGGTTTGTATCAGTTTCAGAAGCAGAGTTGAACAACATATGGTCCGTGTGTAGGAAACACAGTTCTTTTTTTCTGAGCACACTCACGTTTCCCGGATTGTTAGAGACTCTAGAAAGCAAGAGCGTGCTTCTTGCTCTAAAGCAGAGTGTGTTTCATGGATGAGAACTGTGCTGTGTGTTTCCCTTCAGAAACAGAGTTCAATGCCAGGTTCTGTGTCTTCCTACAAGCAAGACTTCGTTTCAGGTAAATGCAGTCACTTTTCAGCCCTAACGAAGCTACATTGTACACGAAGCTCACACGTTTCTTGCTCTTAACTGAAAAGCATTGGATGTTATAGGGCCTGTGGTTTGTATCTGTTTCAGAAACAGAGTTGAACTAGATATGGGCCGTGTATGTAGGAAACACAGTTCTTTTGTTCTGAGCACACTCACGTTTCCCGCCTTATTAGAGACTCTAGAAAGCAAGAGCGTGCTTCTTGCTCTAAAGCAGAGTGTGTTTCATGGATGAGAACTGTGCTGTGTGTTTCCCTTCAGAAACGTAGTTCAATGCAAGGCTCTGTGTCTTCCTACAAGCAAGACTTCGTTTCAGGTAAATCCAGTCACTTTTCAGCTCAAACGAAGCTACAATGCTCAAAAAGCTCACACGTTTCTCATTCTGAACTGAAAAGCATTGGATGTTATAGGGCCTGTGGTTTGTATCAGTTTCAGAAACAGAGTTGAACTAGATTTGGTCCGTGTGTGTAGGAAACACAGTTCTTTTGTCCTGAGCACACTCACGTTTCCCTCTGTGTTAGAGACTCTAGAAAGCAAGAGCGTGCTTCTTGCTCTAAAGCAGAGTGTGTTTCATGGATGAGAACTGTGCTGTGTGGTTCCCTTCAGAAACGGAGTTCAATGCCAGGCTCTGTGTCTTCCTACAAGCATGACTTCGTTTCATGTAAACACAGTCACTTTTCAGCTCAAACGAAGCTACATTGTTCACAAAGCTCGCATGTTTCTTGCTTTTAACTGAAAAGCATTGGATGTTAGAGGTCCTGTGGTTTGTATAAGTTTCAGAAGCACAGTTGAACTAGATATGGTCCGTGTATGTAGGAAACACAGTTCTTTTGTTCTGAGCACACTCACGTTTCCCGCCTTATTAGAGACTCTAGAAAGCAAGAGCGTGCTTCTTGCTCTAAAGCAGAGTGTGTTTCATGGATGAGAACTGTGCTGTGTGTTTCCCTTCAGAAACGGAGTTCAATGCAAGGCTCTGTGTCTTCCTACAAGCAAGACTTCGTTTCAGGTAAATGCAGTCACTTTTCAGCTCAAACGAAGCTACAATGCTCACGAAGCTCACACGTTTCTCATTCTGAACTGAAAAGCATTGGATGTTATAGGGCCTGGGGTTTGTATCAGTTTCAGAAACAGAGTTGAACTAGATATGGTCCGTGTGTGTAGGAAACACAGTTCTTTTGTTCTGAGCACACTCACGTTTCCCGCGTTATTAGAGACTCTAGAAAGCAAGAGCGTGCTTCTTGCTCTAAAGCAGAGTGTGTTTCATGGATGAGTACTGTGCTGTGTGTTTCGCTTCAGAAATGGAGTTCAATGCCAGGCTCTGTGTCTTCCTACAAGCAAGAATTCGTTTCAGGTAAACGCAGTCACTTTTCAGCTCAAACGAAGCAACATTGTTCACGAAGCTCACACGTTTCTTTCTCTTGACTGAAAAGCATTGGATGTTAGAGGTCCTGTGGTTTGTATCAGTTTCAGAAGCACAGTTGAACTTGATATGGTCCGTGTGTGTAGGAAACACAGTTCTTTTATTCTGAGGAAACTCACGTTTCCCTCTGTATTAGAGACTATAGAAAGCAAGAGTGTGCTTCTTGCCCTAAAGCATAGTGTGTTTCATGGAAGAGAACTGTGCTGTGTGTTTCCCTTCAGAAACGGAGTTCAATGCCTGGCTCTGTGTCTTCCTACAAGCAAGACTTCGTTTCAGGTAAACGCAGTCACTTTTCAGCTCAAACAGAGCTACATTGTTCACCAAGCTCACATGTTTCTTGCTCTTAAATGAAAAGCATTGGATGTTAGAGGGCCTGTGGTTTGTATCAGTTTCAGAAGCAGAGTTGAACTAGATATGGTCCGTGTATGTAGGAAACACAGTTCTTTTGTTCTGAACACACTCATGTTTCCCGCCATTTTAGAGACTCTAGAAAGCAAGAGCGTGCTTCTTGCTCTAAAGCAGAGTGTGTTTCATGGATGAGAATTGTGCTGTGTGTTTCCCTTCAGAAACGGAGTTGAATGCCAGGCTCTGTGTCTTCCTACAAGCAAGACTTCATTTCAGGTAAACGCAGTCACTTTTCAGCTCAAACGAAGATACATTGTTCACGAAGCTCACACATTTCTCGCTCTGAACTGAAAAGCATTGGATGTTAGAGGGCCTGTGGTTTGTATCACTTTCAGAAGCAGAGTTGAACTAGACATGGTCTGTCTCTGTAGGAAACACAGTTCTTTTGTTCTGAGCACACTCACATTTCCATTGTATTAGAGATTCTAGAAAGCAAGAGCGTGCTTTTTGCTCTAAAGCAGAGTGTGTTTCATGGATGAGAACTGTGCTGTGTGTTTCCCTTCAGAAACGGAGTTCAATGCCAGGCTCTGTGTCTTCCTACAAGCAAGACTTCGTTTCACGTAAACACAGTCACTTTTCAGCTCAAACAAAGCTACATTGTTCACGAAGCTCGCATGTTTCTTGCTTTTAACTGAAAAGCATTGGATGTTAGAGGACCAGTGGTTTGTATCAGTTTCAGAAGCAGAGTTGAACAACATATGGTCCGTGTGTAGGAAACACAGTTCTTTTTTTCTGAGCACACTCACGTTTCCCGGATTGTTAGAGACTCTAGAAAGCAAGAGCGTGCTTCTTGCTCTAAAGCAGAGTGTGTTTCATGGATGAGAACTGTGCTGTGTGTTTCCCTTCAGAAACAGAGTTCAATGCCAGGTTCTGTGTCTTCCTACAAGCAAGACTTCGTTTCAGGTAAATGCAGTCACTTTTCAGCCCTAACAAAGCTACATTGTACACGAAGCTCACACGTTTCTTGCTCTTAACTGAAAAGCATTGGATTATATAGGACCTGTGGTTTTTATCAGTTTCAGAAACAGAGTTGAACTAGATATGGTCCGTGTGTGTAGGAAACACAGTTCTTTGTTCTGAGCACACTCACATTTCCCTCTGTAATTAGAGACTCTAGAAAGCAAGAGCGTGCTTCTTGCTCTAAAGCAGAGTGTGTTTCATGGATGAGAACTGTGCTGTGTGTTTGCCTTCAGAAACGGAGTTCAATGCCAGGCTCTGTGTCTTCCTACAAGCAAGACTTCTTTTCACGTAAACACGGTCGCTTTTCAGCTCAAACGAAGCTACATTGTTCACGAAGCTCGCATGTTTCTTGCTTTTAACTGAAAAGCATTGGATGTTAGAGGACCAGTGGTTTGTATCAGTTTCAGAAGCAGAGTTGAACTATATATGGTCCGTGTGTGTAGGAAACACAGTTCTTTTGTTCTGAGCAAACTAATGTTCCCCGGCTTGTTAGAGATTCTAGAAAGCAAGAGCGTGCTTCTTGCTCTAAAGCAGAGTGTGTTTCATGGATGAGAACTATGCTGTGTGTTTCCCTTCAGAGACAGAGTTCAATGCCAGGCTCTGTGTCTTCCTACAAGCAAGAATTCATTTCAGGTAAACGCAGTCACTTTTCAGGTCAAACGAAGCAACATTTTTCACGAAGCTCACAAGTTTCTCGCTCTTAACTGAAAAGCATTGGATGTTAGAGGACCTGTGGTTTGTATCACTTTCAGAAACAGGGTTGAACTAGACATGGTCCGTGTGTGTAGGAAACACAGTTCTTTTGTTCTGAGCACACTCACGTTTCCCTCTGTGTTAGAGACTCTAGGAAGCAAGAGCGTGCTTCTTGCTCTAAAGCAGAGTGTGTTTCATGGATGAGAACTGTGCTGTGTGTTTCCCTTCAGAAACGGAGTTCAATGCCAGGCTCTGTGTCTTCCTACAAGCAAGACTTCGTTTCACGTAAACACAGTCGCTTTTCAGCTCAAACGAAGCTACATTGTTCACGAAGCTCGCATGTTTCTTGCTTTTAACTGAAAAGCATTGGATGTTAGAGGACCAGTGGTTTGTATCAGTTTCTGAAGCAGAGTTGAACTAGTTATGGTCCATGTGTAGGAAACACAGTTCTTTTTTTCTGAGCACACTCACGTTTCCCGCCTTATTAGAGACTCTAGAAAACAAGACCATGATTCTTGCTCTAAAGCAGAGTGTGTTTAATGGATGAGAACTGTGCTGTGTGTTTCCCTTCAGAAACGGAGTTCAATGCAAGGCTCTGTGTCTTCCTACAAGCAAGACTTCGTTTCAGGTAAATGCATTCACTTTTCAGCTCAAATGAAGCTACAATGCTCACGAAGCTCACACGTTTCTCATTCTGAACTGAAAAGCATTGGATGTTATAGGGCCTGTGGTTTGTATCAGTTTCAGAAACAGAGTTGAACTAGATATGGTCCGTGTGTGTAGGAAACACAGTTCTTTTGTCCTGAGCACCCTCACGTTTCCCGCCTTATTAGAGACTCTAGAAAGCAAGAGCGTGCTTCTTGCTCTAAAGCAGAGTGTGTTTCATGGATGAGAACTGTGCTGTGTGTTTCCCTTCAGAAACGGAGTTCAATGCCAGGCTCTGTGTCTTCCTACAAGCAAGACTTCGTTTCAGGTAAACGCAGTCACTTTTCAGCTCAAACGAAGCAACATTGTTCACGAAGCTCACACGTTTCTCGCTCTTAAGTGAAAAGCATTGGATGTTAGAGGACCTGTGGTTTGTATCACTTTCAGAAACAGGGTTGATCTAGACATGGTCCGTGTGTGTAGGAAACACAGTTCTTTTGTTCTGAGCACATTCACGTTTCCCTCTGTGTTAGAGACTCTAGAAAGCAAGAGCGTGCTTCTTGTTCTAAAGCAGAGTGTGTTTCATTGATGAGAACTGTGCTGTGTGTTTCCCTTCAGAAACGGAGTTCAATGCCAGGCTCTGTGTCTTCCTACATGCAAGACTTCGTTTCAGGTAAACACAGTCGCTTTTCAGCTCAAAGGAAGCTACATTGTTCACGAAGCTCGCATGTTTCTTGCTTTTAACTGAAAAGCATTGGATGTTAGAGGAACAGTGGTTTGTATCAGTTTCAGAAGCAGAGTTGAACGAGATATGGTCCGTGTGGAGGAAACACAGTTCTTTTTTTCTGAGCACACTCACGTTTCCCGCCTTATTAGAGACTCTAGAAAACAAGAGCGTGCTTCTTGCTCTAAAGCAGAGTGTGTTTCATGGATGAGAACTGTGCTGTGTATTTCCCTTCAGAAACAGAGTTCAATGCCAGGTTCTGTGTCTTCCTACAAGCAAGACTTCGTTTCAGGTAAATGCAGTCACTTTTCAGCTCAAACGAAGCTACAATGCTCACGAAGCTGAAACGTTTCTCATTCTGAACTGAAAAGCATTGGATGTTATAGGGCCTGTGGTTTGTATCAGTTTCAGAAACAGAGTTGAACTAGATATGGTCCGTGTGTGTAGGAAACACAGTTCTTTTGTTCTGAGCACACTCACATTTCCCTCTGTATTAGAGACTCTAGAAAGCAAGAGCGTGCTTCTTGCTCTAAAGCAGAGTGTGTTTCATGGATGAGAACTGTGCTGTGTATTTCCCTTCAGAAACAGAGTTCAATGCCAGGTTCTGTGTCTTCCTACAAGCAAGACTTCGTTTCAGGTAAACGCAGTCACTTTTCAGCTCAAACGAAGCTACATTGTTCACGAGGCTAACACATTTCTTGCTCTTGACTGAAAAGCATTGGATGTTAGAGGTCCTGTGGTTTGTATCAGTTTCAGAAGCACAGTTGAACTAGATATGGTCCGTGTGTGTAGGAAACACAGTTCTTTTATTCTGAGCAAACTCACGTTTCCCTCTGTATTAGAGACTCTAGAAAGCAAGAGTGTGCTTCTTGCCCTAAAGCATAGTGTGTTTCATGGAAGAGAACTGTGCTGTGTGTTTCCCTTCAGAAACGGAGTTCAATGCAAGGCTCTGTGTCTTCCTACAAGCAAGACTTCGTTTCAGGTAAATGCAGTCACTTTTCAGCTCAAACGAAGCTACAATGCTCACGAAGCTCACACGTTTCTCATTCTGAACTGAAAAGCATTGGATGTTATAGGGCCTGTGGTTTGTATCAGTTTCAGAAACCGAGTTGAACTAGATATGGTCCGTGTGTGTAGGAAACACAGTTCTTTGTTCTGAGCACACTCACGTTTCCCGCATTATTAGAGACTCTAGAAAGCAAGAGCGTGCTTCATGCTCTAAAGCAGAGTGTGTTTCATGGATGAGAACTGTGCTGTGTGTTTCGCTTCAGAAACAGAGTTCAATGCCAGGCTCTGTGTCTTCCTACAAGCAAGAATTCGTTTCAGGTAAACGCAGTCACTTTTCAGCTCAAACGAAGCAACATTGTTCACGAAGCTCACAAGTTTCTTGCTCTTAACTGAAAAGCATTGGATATTAGAAGACCTGTGGTTTGTATCAGTTTCAGAAGCAGAGTTGAACTATATATGGTCCGTGTGTGTAGGAAACACAGTTCTTTTTTTCTGAGCACAATAATGTTCCCCGGCTTGTTAGAGATTCTAGAAAGCAAGAGCGTGCTTCTTGCTCTAAAGCAGAGTGTGTTTCATGGATGAGAACTATGCTGTGTGTTTCCCTTCAGAGACAGAGTTCAATGCCAGGCTCTGTGTCTTCCTACAAGCAAGACTTCATTTCATGTAAACACAGTCACTTTTCAGCTCAAACGAAGCTACAATGTTCAGGAAGCTCACACATTTCTCGCTCTGAACTGAAAAGCTTTGGATGTTAGAGGGCCTGTGGTTTGTATCACTTTCAGAAGCAGAGTTGAACTAGATATGGTCCGTGTGTGTAGGAAACACAGTTCTTTTGTTCTGAGCACACTCACATTTCCCTCTGTATTAGAGACTCTAGAAAGCAAGAGCGTGCTTCTTGCTCTAAAGCAGAGTGTGTTTCATGGATGAGAACTGTGCTGTGTGTTTCCCTTCAGAAACGGAGTTCAATGCCAGGCTCTGTGTCTTCCTACAAGCAAGACTTCGTTTCACGTAAACACAGTCGCTTTTCAGCTCAAACGAAGCTACATTGTTCACGAAGCTCGCATGTTTCTTGCTTTTAACTGAAAAGCATTGGATGTTAGAGGACCAGTGGTTTGTATCAGTTTCTGAAGCAGAGTTGAACTAGTTATGGTCCGTGTGTAGGAAACACAGTTCTTTTTTTCTGAGCACACTCACGTTTCCCGCCTTATTAGAGACTCTAGAAAACAAGACCGTGCTTCTTGCTCTAAAGCAGAGTGTGTTTAATGGATGAGAACTGTGCTGTGTGTTTCCCTTCAGAAACGGAGTTCAATGCAAGGCTCTGTGTCTTCCTACAAGCAAGACTTCGTTTCAGGTAAATGCATTCACTTTTCAGCTCAAATGAAGCTACAATGCTCACGAAGCTCACACGTTTCTCATTCTGAACTGAAAAGCATTGGATGTTATAGGGCCTGTGGTTTGTATCAGTTTCAGAAACAGAGTTGAACTAGATATGGTCCGTGTGTGTAGGAAACACAGTTCTTTTGTCCTGAGCACACTCACGTTTCCCGCCTTATTAGAGACTCTAGAAAGCAAGAGCGTGCTTCTTGCTCTAAAGCAGAGTGTGTTTCATGGATGAGAACTGTGCTGTGTGTTTCCCTTCAGAAACGGAGTTCAATGCCAGGCTCTGTGTCTTCCTACAAGCAAGACTTCGTTTCAGGTAAACGCAGTCACTTTTCAGCTCAAACGAAGCAACATTGTTCACGAAGCTCACACGTTTCTCGCTCTTAACTGAAAAGCATTGGATGTTAGAGGACCTGTGGTTTGTATCACTTTCAGAAACAGGGTTGATCTAGACATGGTCCGTGTGTGTAGGAAACACAGTTCTTTTGTTCTGAGCACATTCACGTTTCCCTCTGTGTTAGAGACTCTAGAAAGCAAGAGCGTGCTTCTTGTTCTAAAGCAGATTGTGTTTCATTGATGAGAACTGTGCTGTGTGTTTCCCTTCAGAAACGGAGTTCAATGCCAGGCTCTGTGTCTTCCTACATGCAAGACTTCGTTTCAGGTAAACACAGTCGCTTTTCAGCTCAAAGGAAGCTACATTGTTCACGAAGCTCGCATGTTTCTTGCTTTTAACTGAAAAGCATTGGATGTTAGAGGAACAGTGGTTTTTATCAGTTTCAGAAGCAGAGTTGAACGAGATATGGTCCGTGTGGAGGAAACACAGTTCTTTTTTTCTGAGCACACTCACGTTTCCCGCCTTATTAGAGACTCTAGAAAACAAGAGCGTGCTTCTTGCTCTAAAGCAGAGTGTGTTTCATGGATGAGAACTGTGCTGTGTATTTCCCTTCAGAACCAGAGTTCAATGCCAGGTTCTGTGTCTTCCTACAAGCAAGACTTCGTTTCAGGTAAACGCAGTCACTTTTCAGCTCAAACAGAGCTACATTGTTCACCAAGCTCACATGTTTCTTGCTCTTAAATGAAAAGCATTGGATATTAGAGGGCCTGTGGTTTGTATCAGTTTCAGAAGCAGAGTTGAACTAGATATGGTCCGTGTATGTAGGAAACACAGTTCTTTTGTTCTGAACACACTCATGTTTCCCGCCATTTTAGAGACTCTAGAAAGCAAGAGCGTGCTTCTTGCTCTAAAGCAGAGTGTGTTTCATGGATGAGAATTGTGCTGTGTGTTTCCCTTCAGAAACAGCGTTGAATGCCAGGCTCTGTGTCTTCCTACAAGCAAGACTTCATTTCAGGTAAACGCAGTCACTTTTCACCTCAAACGAAGATACATTGTTCACAAAGCTCACACATTTCTCGCTCTGAACTGAAAAGCATTGGATGTTAGAGGGCCTGTGGTTTGTATCACTTTCAGAAGCAGAGTTGAACTAGACATGGTCTGTCTCTGTAGGAAACACAGTTCTTTTGTTCTGAGCACACTCACATTTCCATCTGTATTAGAGATTCTAGAAAGCAAGAGCGTGCTTCTTGCTCTAAAGCAGAGTGTGTTTCATGGATGAGAACTGTGCTGTGTGTTTCCCTTCAGAAACGGAGTTCAATGCCAGGCTCTGTGTCTTCCTACAAGCAAGACTTCGTTTCACGTAAACACAGTCACTTTTCAGCTCAAACAAAGCTACATTGTTCACGAAGCTCGCATGTTTCTTGCTTTTAACTGAAAAGCATTGGATGTTAGAGGACCAGTGGTTTGTATCAGTTTCAGAAGCAGAGTTGAACAACATATGGTCCGTGTGTAGGAAACACAGTTCTTTTTTTCTGAGCACACTCACGTTTCCCGGATTGTTAGAGACTCTAGAAAGCAAGAGCGTGCTTCTTGCTCTAAAGCAGAGTGTGTTTCATGGATGAGAACTGTGCTGTGTGTTTCCCTTCAGAAACAGAGTTCAATGCCAGGTTCTGTGTCTTCCTACAAGCAAGACTTCGTTTCAGGTAAATGCAGTCACTTTTCAGCCCTAACGAAGCTACATTGTACACGAAGCTCACACGTTTCTTGCTCTTAACTGAAAAGCATTGGATGTTATAGGGCCTGTGGTTTGTATCTGTTTCAGAAACAGAGTTGAACTAGATATGGGCCGTGTATGTAGGAAACACAGTTCTTTTGTTCTGAGCACACTCACGTTTCCCGCCTTATTAGAGACTCTAGAAAGCAAGAGCGTGCTTCTTGCTCTAAAGCAGAGTGTGTTTCATGGATGAGAACTGTGCTGTGTGTTTCCCTTCAGAAACGTAGTTCAATGCAAGGCTCTGTGTCTTCCTACAAGCAAGACTTCGTTTCAGGTAAATCCAGTCACTTTTCAGCTCAAACGAAGCTACAATGCTCAAAAAGCTCACACGTTTCTCATTCTGAACTGAAAAGCATTGGATGTTATAGGGCCTGTGGTTTGTATCAGTTTCAGAAACAGAGTTGAACTAGATTTGGTCCGTGTGTGTAGGAAACACAGTTCTTTTGTCCTGAGCACACTCACGTTTCCCTCTGTGTTAGAGACTCTAGAAAGCAAGAGCGTGCTTCTTGCTCTAAAGCAGAGTGTGTTTCATGGATGAGAACTGTGCTGTGTGGTTCCCTTCAGAAACGGAGTTCAATGCCAGGCTCTGTGTCTTCCTACAAGCATGACTTCGTTTCATGTAAACACAGTCACTTTTCAGCTCAAACGAAGCTACATTGTTCACAAAGCTCGCATGTTTCTTGCTTTTAACTGAAAAGCATTGGATGTTAGAGGTCCTGTGGTTTGTATAAGTTTCAGAAGCACAGTTGAACTAGATATGGTCCGTGTATGTAGGAAACACAGTTCTTTTGTTCTGAGCACACTCACGTTTCCCGCCTTATTAGAGACTCTAGAAAGCAAGAGCGTGCTTCTTGCTCTAAAGCAGAGTGTGTTTCATGGATGAGAACTGTGCTGTGTGTTTCCCTTCAGAAACGGAGTTCAATGCAAGGCTCTGTGTCTTCCTACAAGCAAGACTTCGTTTCAGGTAAATGCAGTCACTTTTCAGCTCAAACGAAGCTACAATGCTCACGAAGCTCACACGTTTCTCATTCTGAACTGAAAAGCATTGGATGTTATAGGGCCTGGGGTTTGTATCAGTTTCAGAAACAGAGTTGAACTAGATATGGTCCGTGTGTGTAGGAAACACAGTTCTTTTGTTCTGAGCACACTCACGTTTCCCGCGTTATTAGAGACTCTAGAAAGCAAGAGCGTGCTTCTTGCTCTAAAGCAGAGTGTGTTTCATGGATGAGTACTGTGCTGTGTGTTTCGCTTCAGAAATGGAGTTCAATGCCAGGCTCTGTGTCTTCCTACAAGCAAGAATTCGTTTCAGGTAAACGCAGTCACTTTTCAGCTCAAACGAAGCAACATTGTTCACGAAGCTCACACGTTTCTTTCTCTTGACTGAAAAGCATTGGATGTTAGAGGTCCTGTGGTTTGTATCAGTTTCAGAAGCACAGTTGAACTTGATATGGTCCGTGTGTGTAGGAAACACAGTTCTTTTATTCTGAGGAAACTCACGTTTCCCTCTGTATTAGAGACTATAGAAAGCAAGAGTGTGCTTCTTGCCCTAAAGCATAGTGTGTTTCATGGAAGAGAACTGTGCTGTGTGTTTCCCTTCAGAAACGGAGTTCAATGCCTGGCTCTGTGTCTTCCTACAAGCAAGACTTCGTTTCAGGTAAACGCAGTCACTTTTCAGCTCAAACAGAGCTACATTGTTCACCAAGCTCACATGTTTCTTGCTCTTAAATGAAAAGCATTGGATGTTAGAGGGCCTGTGGTTTGTATCAGTTTCAGAAGCAGAGTTGAACTAGATATGGTCCGTGTATGTAGGAAACACAGTTCTTTTGTTCTGAACACACTCATGTTTCCCGCCATTTTAGAGACTCTAGAAAGCAAGAGCGTGCTTCTTGCTCTAAAGCAGAGTGTGTTTCATGGATGAGAATTGTGCTGTGTGTTTCCCTTCAGAAACGGAGTTGAATGCCAGGCTCTGTGTCTTCCTACAAGCAAGACTTCATTTCAGGTAAACGCAGTCACTTTTCAGCTCAAACGAAGATACATTGTTCACGAAGCTCACACATTTCTCGCTCTGAACTGAAAAGCATTGGATGTTAGAGGGCCTGTGGTTTGTATCACTTTCAGAAGCAGAGTTGAACTAGACATGGTCTGTCTCTGTAGGAAACACAGTTCTTTTGTTCTGAGCACACTCACATTTCCATTGTATTAGAGATTCTAGAAAGCAAGAGCGTGCTTTTTGCTCTAAAGCAGAGTGTGTTTCATGGATGAGAACTGTGCTGTGTGTTTCCCTTCAGAAACGGAGTTCAATGCCAGGCTCTGTGTCTTCCTACAAGCAAGACTTCGTTTCACGTAAACACAGTCACTTTTCAGCTCAAACAAAGCTACATTGTTCACGAAGCTCGCATGTTTCTTGCTTTTAACTGAAAAGCATTGGATGTTAGAGGACCAGTGGTTTGTATCAGTTTCAGAAGCAGAGTTGAACAACATATGGTCCGTGTGTAGGAAACACAGTTCTTTTTTTCTGAGCACACTCACGTTTCCCGGATTGTTAGAGACTCTAGAAAGCAAGAGCGTGCTTCTTGCTCTAAAGCAGAGTGTGTTTCATGGATGAGAACTGTGCTGTGTGTTTCCCTTCAGAAACAGAGTTCAATGCCAGGTTCTGTGTCTTCCTACAAGCAAGACTTCGTTTCAGGTAAATGCAGTCACTTTTCAGCCCTAACAAAGCTACATTGTACACGAAGCTCACACGTTTCTTGCTCTTAACTGAAAAGCATTGGATTATATAGGACCTGTGGTTTTTATCAGTTTCAGAAACAGAGTTGAACTAGATATGGTCCGTGTGTGTAGGAAACACAGTTCTTTGTTCTGAGCACACTCACATTTCCCTCTGTAATTAGAGACTCTAGAAAGCAAGAGCGTGCTTCTTGCTCTAAAGCAGAGTGTGTTTCATGGATGAGAACTGTGCTGTGTGTTTGCCTTCAGAAACGGAGTTCAATGCCAGGCTCTGTGTCTTCCTACAAGCAAGACTTCTTTTCACGTAAACACGGTCGCTTTTCAGCTCAAACGAAGCTACATTGTTCACGAAGCTCGCATGTTTCTTGCTTTTAACTGAAAAGCATTGGATGTTAGAGGACCAGTGGTTTGTATCAGTTTCAGAAGCAGAGTTGAACTATATATGGTCCGTGTGTGTAGGAAACACAGTTCTTTTGTTCTGAGCAAACTAATGTTCCCCGGCTTGTTAGAGATTCTAGAAAGCAAGAGCGTGCTTCTTGCTCTAAAGCAGAGTGTGTTTCATGGATGAGAACTATGCTGTGTGTTTCCCTTCAGAGACAGAGTTCAATGCCAGGCTCTGTGTCTTCCTACAAGCAAGAATTCATTTCAGGTAAACGCAGTCACTTTTCAGGTCAAACGAAGCAACATTTTTCACGAAGCTCACAAGTTTCTCGCTCTTAACTGAAAAGCATTGGATGTTAGAGGACCTGTGGTTTGTATCACTTTCAGAAACAGGGTTGAACTAGACATGGTCCGTGTGTGTAGGAAACACAGTTCTTTTGTTCTGAGCACACTCACGTTTCCCTCTGTGTTAGAGACTCTAGGAAGCAAGAGCGTGCTTCTTGCTCTAAAGCAGAGTGTGTTTCATGGATGAGAACTGTGCTGTGTGTTTCCCTTCAGAAACGGAGTTCAATGCCAGGCTCTGTGTCTTCCTACAAGCAAGACTTCGTTTCACGTAAACACAGTCGCTTTTCAGCTCAAACGAAGCTACATTGTTCACGAAGCTCGCATGTTTCTTGCTTTTAACTGAAAAGCATTGGATGTTAGAGGACCAGTGGTTTGTATCAGTTTCTGAAGCAGAGTTGAACTAGTTATGGTCCATGTGTAGGAAACACAGTTCTTTTTTTCTGAGCACACTCACGTTTCCCGCCTTATTAGAGACTCTAGAAAACAAGACCATGATTCTTGCTCTAAAGCAGAGTGTGTTTAATGGATGAGAACTGTGCTGTGTGTTTCCCTTCAGAAACGGAGTTCAATGCAAGGCTCTGTGTCTTCCTACAAGCAAGACTTCGTTTCAGGTAAATGCATTCACTTTTCAGCTCAAATGAAGCTACAATGCTCACGAAGCTCACACGTTTCTCATTCTGAACTGAAAAGCATTGGATGTTATAGGGCCTGTGGTTTGTATCAGTTTCAGAAACAGAGTTGAACTAGATATGGTCCGTGTGTGTAGGAAACACAGTTCTTTTGTCCTGAGCACCCTCACGTTTCCCGCCTTATTAGAGACTCTAGAAAGCAAGAGCGTGCTTCTTGCTCTAAAGCAGAGTGTGTTTCATGGATGAGAACTGTGCTGTGTGTTTCCCTTCAGAAACGGAGTTCAATGCCAGGCTCTGTGTCTTCCTACAAGCAAGACTTCGTTTCAGGTAAACGCAGTCACTTTTCAGCTCAAACGAAGCAACATTGTTCACGAAGCTCACACGTTTCTCGCTCTTAAGTGAAAAGCATTGGATGTTAGAGGACCTGTGGTTTGTATCACTTTCAGAAACAGGGTTGATCTAGACATGGTCCGTGTGTGTAGGAAACACAGTTCTTTTGTTCTGAGCACATTCACGTTTCCCTCTGTGTTAGAGACTCTAGAAAGCAAGAGCGTGCTTCTTGTTCTAAAGCAGAGTGTGTTTCATTGATGAGAACTGTGCTGTGTGTTTCCCTTCAGAAACGGAGTTCAATGCCAGGCTCTGTGTCTTCCTACATGCAAGACTTCGTTTCAGGTAAACACAGTCGCTTTTCAGCTCAAAGGAAGCTACATTGTTCACGAAGCTCGCATGTTTCTTGCTTTTAACTGAAAAGCATTGGATGTTAGAGGAACAGTGGTTTGTATCAGTTTCAGAAGCAGAGTTGAACGAGATATGGTCCGTGTGGAGGAAACACAGTTCTTTTTTTCTGAGCACACTCACGTTTCCCGCCTTATTAGAGACTCTAGAAAACAAGAGCGTGCTTCTTGCTCTAAAGCAGAGTGTGTTTCATGGATGAGAACTGTGCTGTGTATTTCCCTTCAGAAACAGAGTTCAATGCCAGGTTCTGTGTCTTCCTACAAGCAAGACTTCGTTTCAGGTAAATGCAGTCACTTTTCAGCTCAAACGAAGCTACAATGCTCACGAAGCTGAAACGTTTCTCATTCTGAACTGAAAAGCATTGGATGTTATAGGGCCTGTGGTTTGTAT
The DNA here is from genome assembly GCA_949786385.1 of Onychomys leucogaster. Classification (NCBI taxonomy): domain Eukaryota; kingdom Metazoa; phylum Chordata; class Mammalia; order Rodentia; family Cricetidae; genus Onychomys; species Onychomys leucogaster. The sequence goes on from CATKUP010000599.1 coordinate 38,100, forward strand.
CAGTTTCAGAAACAGAGTTGAACTAGATATGGTCCGTGTGTGTAGGAAACACAGTTCTTTTGTTCTGAGCACACTCACATTTCCCTCTGTATTAGAGACTCTAGAAAGCAAGAGCGTGCTTCTTGCTCTAAAGCAGAGTGTGTTTCATGGATGAGAACTGTGCTGTGTATTTCCCTTCAGAAACAGAGTTCAATGCCAGGTTCTGTGTCTTCCTACAAGCAAGACTTCGTTTCAGGTAAACGCAGTCACTTTTCAGCTCAAACGAAGCTACATTGTTCACGAGGCTAACACATTTCTTGCTCTTGACTGAAAAGCATTGGATGTTAGAGGTCCTGTGGTTTGTATCAGTTTCAGAAGCACAGTTGAACTAGATATGGTCCGTGTGTGTAGGAAACACAGTTCTTTTATTCTGAGCAAACTCACGTTTCCCTCTGTATTAGAGACTCTAGAAAGCAAGAGTGTGCTTCTTGCCCTAAAGCATAGTGTGTTTCATGGAAGAGAACTGTGCTGTGTGTTTCCCTTCAGAAACGGAGTTCAATGCAAGGCTCTGTGTCTTCCTACAAGCAAGACTTCGTTTCAGGTAAATGCAGTCACTTTTCAGCTCAAACGAAGCTACAATGCTCACGAAGCTCACACGTTTCTCATTCTGAACTGAAAAGCATTGGATGTTATAGGGCCTGTGGTTTGTATCAGTTTCAGAAACCGAGTTGAACTAGATATGGTCCGTGTGTGTAGGAAACACAGTTCTTTGTTCTGAGCACACTCACGTTTCCCGCATTATTAGAGACTCTAGAAAGCAAGAGCGTGCTTCATGCTCTAAAGCAGAGTGTGTTTCATGGATGAGAACTGTGCTGTGTGTTTCGCTTCAGAAACAGAGTTCAATGCCAGGCTCTGTGTCTTCCTACAAGCAAGAATTCGTTTCAGGTAAACGCAGTCACTTTTCAGCTCAAACGAAGCAACATTGTTCACGAAGCTCACAAGTTTCTTGCTCTTAACTGAAAAGCATTGGATATTAGAAGACCTGTGGTTTGTATCAGTTTCAGAAGCAGAGTTGAACTATATATGGTCCGTGTGTGTAGGAAACACAGTTCTTTTTTTCTGAGCACAATAATGTTCCCCGGCTTGTTAGAGATTCTAGAAAGCAAGAGCGTGCTTCTTGCTCTAAAGCAGAGTGTGTTTCATGGATGAGAACTATGCTGTGTGTTTCCCTTCAGAGACAGAGTTCAATGCCAGGCTCTGTGTCTTCCTACAAGCAAGACTTCATTTCATGTAAACACAGTCACTTTTCAGCTCAAACGAAGCTACAATGTTCAGGAAGCTCACACATTTCTCGCTCTGAACTGAAAAGCTTTGGATGTTAGAGGGCCTGTGGTTTGTATCACTTTCAGAAGCAGAGTTGAACTAGATATGGTCCGTGTGTGTAGGAAACACAGTTCTTTTGTTCTGAGCACACTCACATTTCCCTCTGTATTAGAGACTCTAGAAAGCAAGAGCGTGCTTCTTGCTCTAAAGCAGAGTGTGTTTCATGGATGAGAACTGTGCTGTGTGTTTCCCTTCAGAAACGGAGTTCAATGCCAGGCTCTGTGTCTTCCTACAAGCAAGACTTCGTTTCACGTAAACACAGTCGCTTTTCAGCTCAAACGAAGCTACATTGTTCACGAAGCTCGCATGTTTCTTGCTTTTAACTGAAAAGCATTGGATGTTAGAGGACCAGTGGTTTGTATCAGTTTCTGAAGCAGAGTTGAACTAGTTATGGTCCGTGTGTAGGAAACACAGTTCTTTTTTTCTGAGCACACTCACGTTTCCCGCCTTATTAGAGACTCTAGAAAACAAGACCGTGCTTCTTGCTCTAAAGCAGAGTGTGTTTAATGGATGAGAACTGTGCTGTGTGTTTCCCTTCAGAAACGGAGTTCAATGCAAGGCTCTGTGTCTTCCTACAAGCAAGACTTCGTTTCAGGTAAATGCATTCACTTTTCAGCTCAAATGAAGCTACAATGCTCACGAAGCTCACACGTTTCTCATTCTGAACTGAAAAGCATTGGATGTTATAGGGCCTGTGGTTTGTATCAGTTTCAGAAACAGAGTTGAACTAGATATGGTCCGTGTGTGTAGGAAACACAGTTCTTTTGTCCTGAGCACACTCACGTTTCCCGCCTTATTAGAGACTCTAGAAAGCAAGAGCGTGCTTCTTGCTCTAAAGCAGAGTGTGTTTCATGGATGAGAACTGTGCTGTGTGTTTCCCTTCAGAAACGGAGTTCAATGCCAGGCTCTGTGTCTTCCTACAAGCAAGACTTCGTTTCAGGTAAACGCAGTCACTTTTCAGCTCAAACGAAGCAACATTGTTCACGAAGCTCACACGTTTCTCGCTCTTAACTGAAAAGCATTGGATGTTAGAGGACCTGTGGTTTGTATCACTTTCAGAAACAGGGTTGATCTAGACATGGTCCGTGTGTGTAGGAAACACAGTTCTTTTGTTCTGAGCACATTCACGTTTCCCTCTGTGTTAGAGACTCTAGAAAGCAAGAGCGTGCTTCTTGTTCTAAAGCAGATTGTGTTTCATTGATGAGAACTGTGCTGTGTGTTTCCCTTCAGAAACGGAGTTCAATGCCAGGCTCTGTGTCTTCCTACATGCAAGACTTCGTTTCAGGTAAACACAGTCGCTTTTCAGCTCAAAGGAAGCTACATTGTTCACGAAGCTCGCATGTTTCTTGCTTTTAACTGAAAAGCATTGGATGTTAGAGGAACAGTGGTTTTTATCAGTTTCAGAAGCAGAGTTGAACGAGATATGGTCCGTGTGGAGGAAACACAGTTCTTTTTTTCTGAGCACACTCACGTTTCCCGCCTTATTAGAGACTCTAGAAAACAAGAGCGTGCTTCTTGCTCTAAAGCAGAGTGTGTTTCATGGATGAGAACTGTGCTGTGTATTTCCCTTCAGAACCAGAGTTCAATGCCAGGTTCTGTGTCTTCCTACAAGCAAGACTTCGTTTCAGGTAAATGCAGTCACTTTTCAGCTCAAACGAAGCTACAATGCTCACGAAGCTGAAACGTTTCTCATTCTGAACTGAAAAGCATTGGATGTTATAGGGCCTGTGGTTTGTATCAGTTTCAGAAACAGAGTTGAACTAGATATGGTCCGTGTGTGTAGGAAACACAGTTCTTTTGTTCTGAGCACACTCACATTTCCCTCTGTATTAGAGACTCTAGAAAGCAAGAGCGTGCTTCTTGCTCTAAAGCAGAGTGTGTTTCATGGATGAGAACTGTGCTGTGTATTTCCCTTCAGAAACAGAGTTCAATGCCAGGTTCTGTGTCTTCCTACAAGCAAGACTTCGTTTCAGGTAAACGCAGTCACTTTTCAGCTCAAACGAAGCTACATTGTTCACGAGGCTCACACATTTCTTGCTCTTGACTGAAAAGCATTGGATGTTAGAGGTCCTGTGGTTTGTATCAGTTTCAGAAGCACAGTTGAACTAGATATGGTCCGTGTGTGTAGGAAACACAGTTCTTTTATTCTGAGCAAACTCACGTTTCCCTCTGTATTAGAGACTCTAGAAAGCAAGAGTGTGCTTCTTGCCCTAAAGCATAGTGTGTTTCATGGAAGAGAACTGTGCTGTGTGTTTCCCTTCAGAAACGGAGTTCAATGCAAGGCTCTGTGTCTTCCTACAAGCAAGACTTCGTTTCAGGTAAATGCAGTCACTTTTCAGCTCAAACGAAGCTACAATGCTCACGAAGCTCCCACGTTTCTCATTCTGAACTGAAAAGCATTGGATGTTATAGGGCCTGTGGTTTGTATCAGTTTCAGAAACCGAGTTGAACTAGATATGGTCCGTGTGTGTAGGAAACACAGTTCTTTGTTCTGAGCACACTCACGTTTCCCGCATTATTAGAGACTCTAGAAAGCAAGAGCGTGCTTCATGCTCTAAAGCAGAGTGTGTTTCATGGATGAGAACTGTGCTGTGCGTTTCGCTTCAGAAACAGAGTTCAATGCCAGGCTCTGTGTCTTCCTACAAGCAAGAATTCGTTTCAGGTAAACGCAGTCACTTTTCAGCTCAAACGAAGCAACATTGTTCACGAAGCTCACAAGTTTCTTGCTCTTAACTGAAAAGCATTGGATGTTAGAAGACCTGTGGTTTGTATCAGTTTCAGAAGCAGAGTTGAACTATATATGGTCCGTGTGTGTAGGAAACACAGTTCTTTTTTTCTGAGCACACTAATGTTCCCCGGCTTGTTAGAGATTCTAGAAAGCAAGAGCGTGCTTCTTACTCTAAAGCAGAGTGTGTTTCATGGATGAGAACTATGCTGTGTGTTTCCCTTCAGAGACAGAGTTCAATGCCAGGCTCTGTGTCTTCCTACAAGCAAGACTTCATTTCATGTAAACACAGTCACTTTTCAGCTCAAACGAAGCTACAATGTTCAGGAAGCTCACACATTTCTCGCTCTGAACTGAAAAGCTTTGGATGTTAGAGGGCCTGTGGTTTGTATCACTTTCAGAAGCAGAGTTGAACTAGATATGGTCCGTGTGTGTAGGAAACACAGTTCTTTTGTTCTGAGCACACTCACATTTCCCTCTGTATTAGAGACTCTAGAAAGCAAGAGCGTGCTTCTTGCTCTAAAGCAGAGTGTGTTTCATGGATGAGAACTGTGCTGTGTGTTTCCCTTCAGAAACGGAGTTCAAGGCCAGGCTCTGTGTCCTCCTACAAGCAAGGCTTCATTTCAGGTAAACGCAGTCACTTTTCAGCTCAAACGAAGCTACATTGTTCACGAAGCTCACACGTTTCTTTCTCTTGACTGAAAAGCATTGGATGTTAGAGTTCCTGTGGTTTGTATCAGTTTCAGAAGCACAGTTGAACTAGATATGGTCCGTGTGTGTAGGAAACACAGTTCTTTTATTCTGAGCAAACTCACGTTTCCCTCTGTATTAGAGACTCTAGAAAGCAAGAGTGTGCTTCTTGCCCTAAAGCATAGTGTGTTTCATGGAAGAGAACTGTGCTGTGTGTTTCCCTTCAGAAACGGAGTTCAATGCCTGGCTCTGTGTCTTCCTACAAGCAAGACTTCGTTTCAGGTAAACGCAGTCACTTTTCAGCTCAAACAGAGCTACATTGTTCACCAAGCTCACATGTTTCTTGCTCTTAAATGAAAAGCATTGGATGTTAGAGGGCCTGTGGTTTGTATCAGTTTCAGAAGCAGAGTTGAACTAGATATGGTCCGTGTATGTAGGAAACACAGTTCTTTTGTTCTGAACACACTCATGTTTCCCGCCATTTTAGAGACTCTAGAAAGCAAGAGCGTGCTTCTTGCTCTAAAGCAGAGTGTGTTTCATGGATGAGAACTGTGCTGTGTGTTTCCCTTCAGAAACAGAGTTCAATGCCAGGCTCTGTGTCTTCCTACAAGCAAGACTTCGTTTCATGTAAACACAGTCACTTTTCAGCTCAAACGAAGCTACAATATTCAGGAAGCTCACACATTTCTCGCTCTGAACTGAAAAGCATTGGATGTTAGAGGGCCTGTGGTTTGTATCAGTTTCAGAAGCAGAGTTGAACTAGATATGGTCCGTGTGTGTAGGAAACACAGTTCTTTTGTTCTGAGCACACTCACATTTCCCTCTGTATTAGAGAATCTAGAAAGAAAGAGCGTGCTTCTTGCTCTAAAGCAGAGTGTGTTTCATGGATGAGAACTGTGCTGTGTGTTTCCCTTCAGAAACAGAGTTCAATGCCAGGTTCTGTGTCTTCCTACAAGCAAGACTTCGTTTCAGGTAAATGCAGTCACTTTTCAGCCCTAACGAAGCTACATTGTACACGAAGCTCACACGTTTCTTGCTCTTACCTGAAAAGCATTGGATTATATAGGACCTGTGGTTTTTATCAGTTTCAGAAACAGAGTTGAACTAGATATGGTCCGTGTGTGTAGGAAACACAGTTCTTTGTTCTGAGCACACTCACATTTCCCTCTGTAATTAGAGACTCTAGAAAGCAAGAGCGTGCTTCTTGCTCTAAAGCAGAGTGTGTTTCATGGATGAGAACTGTGCTGTGTGTTTCCCTTCAGAAACGGAGTTCAACGCCAGGCTCTGTGTCCTCCTACAAGCAAGGCTTCGTTTCAGGTAAACACAGTCACTTTTCAGCTCAAACGAAACTCCATTGTTCACGAAGCTCACACGTTTCTTGCTCTTGACTCAAAAGCATTGGATGTTAGAGGTCCTGTGGTTTGTATCAGTTTCAGAAGCACAGTTGAACTAGATATGGTCCGTGTGTGTAGGAAACACAGTTCTTTTGTTCTGAGCACACTCACCTTTCCCTCTGTATTATAGAATCTAGAAAGGAAGAGCGTGCTTCTTGCTCTAAATCAGAGTGTGTTTCATGGATGAGAACTGTGCTGTGTGTTTCCCTTCAGAAACGGAGTTCAATGCAAGGCTCTGTGTCTTCCTACAAGCAAGAATTCGTTTCAGGTAAACGCAGTCACTTTTCAGCTCAAACGAAGCAACATTGTTCACGAAGCTCACAAGTTTCTCGCTCTTAACTGAAAAGCATTGGATGTTAGAGGACCTGTGGTTTGTATCAGTTTCAGAAACAGGGTTGAACTAGACATGGTCCGTGTGTGTAGGAAACACAGTTCTTTTGTTCTGAGCACACTCACGTTTCCCTCTGTGTTAGAGACTCTAGGAAGCAAGAGCGTGCTTCTTGCTCTAAAGCAGAGTGTGTTTCATGGATGAGAACTGTGCTGTGTGTTTCCCTTCAGAAACAGAGTTCAATGCCAGGCTCTGTGTCTTCCTACAAGCAAGACTTCGTTTCACGTAAACACAGTCGCTTTTCAGCTCAAACGAAGCTACATTGTTCACGAAGCTCGCATGTTTCTTGCTTTTAACTGAAAAGCATTGGATGTTAGAGGACCAGTGGTTTGTATCAGTTTCAGAAGCAGAGTTGAACTAGTTATGGTCCGTGTGTAGGAAACACAGTTCTTTTTTTCTGAGCACACTCACGTTTCCCGCCTTATTAGAGACTCTAGAAAACAAGACCGTGCTTCTTGCTCTAAAGCAGAGTGTGTTTCATGGATGAGAACTGTGCTGTGTGTTTCCCTTCAGAAACGGAGTTCAATGCAAGGCTCTGTGTCTTCCTACAAGCAAGACTTCGTTTCAGGTAAATGCAGTCACTTTTCAGCTCAAAGGAAGCTACAATGCTCACGAAGCTCACACGTTTCTCATTCTGAACTGAAAAGCATTGGATGTTATAGGGCCTGTGGTTTGTATCAGTTTCAGAAACAGAGTTGAACTAGATATGGTCCGTGTGTGTAGGAAGCACAGTTCTTTTGTCCTGAGCACACTCACATTTCCTGCCTTATTAGAGACTCTAGAAAGCAAGAGCGTGCTTCTTGCTCTAAAGCAGAGTGTGTTTCATGGATGAGAACTGTGCTGTGTGTTTCCCTTCAGAAACGGAGTTCAATGCCAGGCTCTGTGTCTTCCTACAAGCAAGACTTCGTTTCACGTAAACACAGTCACTTTACAGCTCAAACAAAGCTACATTGTTCACGAAACTCGCATGTTTCTTGCTTTTAACTGAAAAGCGTTGGATGTTAGAGGACCAGTGGTTTGTATCAGTTTCAGAAGCAGAGTTGAACAACATATGGTCCGTGTGTAGGAAACACAGTTCTTTTTTTCTGAGCACACTCACGTTTCCCGGCTTGTTAGAGACTCTAGAAAGCAAGAGCGTGCTTCTTGCTCTAAAGCAGAGTGTGTTTCATGGATGAGAACTGTGCTGTGTGTTTCCCTTCAGAAACAGAGTTCAATGCCAGGCTCTGTGTCTTCCTACAAGCAAGACTTCGTTTCATGTAAACACAGTCACTTTTCAGCTCAAACGAAGCTACAATATTCAGGAAGCTCACACATTTCTCGCTCTGAACTGAAAAGCATTGGATGTTAGAGGGCCTGTGGTTTGTATCAGTTTCAGAAGCAGAGTTGAACTAGATATGGTCCGTGTGTGTAGGAAACACAGTTCTTTTGTTCTGAGCACACTCACATTTCCCTCTGTATTAGAGAATCTAGAAAGCAAGAGCGTGTTTCTTGCTCTAAAGCAGAGTGTGTTTCATGGATGAGAACTGTGCTGTGTGTTTCCCTTCAGAAACAGAGTTCAATGCCAGGTCCTGTTTCTTCCTACAAGCAAGACTTCGTTTCAGGTAAATGCAGTCACTTTTCAGCCCTAACGAAGCTACATTGTACACGAAGCTCACACGTTTCTTGCTCTTAACTGAAAAGCATTGGATTATATAGGACCTGTGGTTTTTATCAGTTTCAGAAACAGAGTTGAACTAGATATGGTCCGTGTGTGTAGGAAACACAGTTCTTTGTTCTGAGCACACTCACATTTCCCTCTGTAATTAGAGACTCTAGAAAGCAAGAGCGTGCTTCTTGCTCTAAAGCAGAGTGTGTTTCATGGATGAGAACTGTGCTGTGTGTTTCCCTTCAGAAACGGAGTTCAACGCCAGGCTCTGTGTCCTCCTACAAGCAAGGCTTCGTTTCAGGTAAACACAGTCACTTTTCAGCTCAAACGAAACTCCATTGTTCACGAAGCTCACACGTTTCTTGCTCTTGACTGAAAAGCATTGGATGTTAGAGGTCCTGTGGTTTGTATCAGTTTCAGAAGCAGAGTTGAACTAGATATGGTCCGTGTGTGTAGGAAACACAGTTCTTTTATTCTGAGCAAACTCACGTTTCCCTCTGTATTAGAGACTCTAGAAAGCAAGAGTGTGCTTCTTGCACTAAAGCATAGTGTATTTCATGGAAGAGAACTTTGCTATGTATTTCCTTTCAGAAACGGAGTTCAATGCAAGGCTCTGTGTCTTCCTACAAGCAAGACTTCGTTTCAGGTAAATGCAGTGACTTTTCAGCTCAAACGAAGCTACAATGCTCAGGAAGCTCACACGTTTCTCATTCTGAACTGAAAAGCATTGGATGTTAGAGGGCCTGTGGTTTGTATCAGTTTCAGAAACAGAGTTGAACTAGATATGGTCCGTGTGTGTAGGAAACACAGTTCTTTTGTTCTGAGCACACTCACCTTTCCCTCTGTATTATAGAATCTAGAAAGGAAGAGCGTGCTTCTTGCTCTAAATCAGAGTGTGTTTCATGGATGAGAACTGTGCTGTGTGTTTCCCTTCAGAAACGGAGTTCAATGCCAGGCTCTGTGTCTTCCTACAAGCAAGAATTCGTTTCAGGTAAACGCAGTCACTTTTCAGGTCAAACGAAGCAACATTGTTCACGAAGCTCACAAGTTTCTCGCTCTTAACTGAAAAGCATTGGATGTTAGAGGACCTGTGGTTTGTATCACTTTCAGAAACAGGGTTGAACTAGACATGGTCCATGTGTGTAGGAAACACAGTTCTTTTGTTCTGAGCACACTCACGTTTCCCTCTGTGTTAGAGACTCTAGGAAGCAAGAGCGTGCTTCTTGCTCTAAAGCAGAGTGTGTTTCATGGATGAGAACTGTGCTGTGTGTTTCCCTTCAGAAACGGAGTTCAATGCCAGGCTCTGTGTCTTCCTACAAGCAAGACTTCGTTTCACGTAAACACAGTCGCTTTTCAGCTCAAACGAAGCTACATTGTTCACGAAGCTCGCATGTTTCTTGCTTTTAACTGAAAAGCATTGGATGTTAGAGGACCAGTGGTTTGTATCAGTTTCAGAAGCAGAGTTGAACTAGTTATGATCCGTGTGTAGGAAACACAGTTCTTTTTTTCTGAGCACACTCACGTTTCCCGCCTTATTAGAGACTCTAGAAAACAAGACCGTGCTTCTTGCTCTAAAGCAGAGTGTGTTTCATGGATGAGAACTGTGCTGTGTGTTTCCCTTCAGAAACGGAGTTCAATGCAAGGCTCTGTGTCTTCCTACAAGCAAGACTTCGTTTCAGGTAAATGCAGTCACTTTTCAGCTCAAACGAAGCTACAATGCTCACGAAGCTCACACGTTTCTCATTCTGAACTGAAAAGCATTGGATGTTATAGGGCCTGTGGTTTGTATCAATTTCAGAAACAGAGTTGAACTAGATATGGTCCGTGTGTGTAGGAAACACAGTTCTTTTGTCCTGAGCACACTCACGTTTCCTGCCTTATTAGAGACTCTAGAAAGCAAGAGCGTGCTTCTTGCTCTAAAGCAGAGTGTGTTTCATGGATGAGAACTGTGCTGTGTGTTTCCCTTCAGAAACGGAGTTCAATGCCAGGCTCTGTGTCTTCCTGCAAGCAAGACTTCGTTTCAGGTAAACGCAGTCACTTTTCAGCTCAAACGAAGCAACATTGTTCACGAAGCTCACACGTTTCTCGCTCTTAACTGAAAAGCATTGGATGTTAGAGGACCTGTGGTTTGTATCACTTTCAGAAACAGGGTTGATCTAGACATGGTCCGTGTGTGTAGGAAACACAGTTCTTTTGTTCTGAGCACATTCACGTTTCCCTCTGTGTTAGAGACTCTAGAAAGCAAGAGCGTGCTTCTTGCTCTAAAGCAGAGTGTGTTTTATTGATGAGAACTGTGCTGTGTGTTTCCCTTCAGAAACGGAGTTCAATGCCAGGCTCTGTGTCTTCCTACATGCAAGACTTCGTTTCACGTAAACACAGTCGCTTTTCAGCTCAAAGGAAGCTACATTGTTCACGAAGCTCGCATGTTTCTTGCTTTTAACTGAAAAGCATTGGATGTTAGAGGAACAGTGGTTTGTATCAGTTTCAGAAGCAGAGTTGAACGAGATATGGTCCGTGTGGAGGAAACACAGTTCTTTTTTTCTGAGCACACTCACGTTTCCCGCCTTATTAGAGACTCTAGAAAACAAGAGCGTGCTTCTTGCTCTAAAGCAGAGTGTGTTTCATGGATGAGAACTGTGCTGTGTATTTCCCTTCAGAAACAGAGTTCAATGCCAGGTTCTGTGTCTTCCTACAAGCAAGACTTCGTTTCAGGTAAATGCAGTCACTTTTCAGCTCAAACGAAGCTACAATGCTCACGAAGCTGACACGTTTCTCATTCTGAACTGAAAAGCATTGGATGTTATAGGGCCTGTGGTTTGTATCAGTTTCAGAAACAGAGTTGAACTAGATATGGTCCGTGTGTGTAGGAAACACAGTTCTTTTGTTCTGAGCACACTCACATTTCCCTCTGTATTAGAAACTCTAGAAAGCAAGAGCGTGCTTCTTGCTCTAAAGCAGAGTGTGTTTCATGGATGAGAACTGTGCTGTGTATTTCCATTCAAAAACAGAGTTCAATGCCAGGTTCTGTGTCTTCCTACAAGCAAGACTTCGTTTCAGGTAAATGCAGTCACTTTTCAGCTCAAACAAAGCTACAATGCTCACGAAGCTCACACGTTTCTCATTCTGAACTGAAAAGCATTGGATGTTATAGGGTCTGTGGTTTGTATCAGTTTCAGAAACAGAGTTGAACTAGATATGGTCCGTGTGTGTAGGAAACACAGTTCTTTTGTTCTGAGCACACTCACGTTTCCCGCCTTATTAGAGACTCTAGAAAGCAAGAGCGTGCTTCTTGCTCTAAAGCAGAGTGTGTTTCATGGATGAGAACTGTGCTGTGCGTTTCGCTTCAGAAACGGAGTTCAATGCCAGGCTCTGTGTCTTCCTACAAGCAAGAATTCGTTTCAGGTAAACACAGTCACTTTTCCGCTCAAACGAAGCAACATTGTTCACGAAGCTCACAAGTTTCTTGCTCTTAACTGAAAAGCATTGGATGTTAGAGGACCTGTGGTTTGTATCAGTTTCAGAAGCAGAGTTGAACTAGATATGGTCCGTGTGTAGGAAACACAGTTCTTTTTTTCTGAGCACACTCACGTTTCCCTCTGTGTTAGTGACTCTATAAAGCAAGAGCGTGCTTCTTGCTCTAAAGCAGAGTGTGTTTCATGGATGAGAACTGTGCTGTGTGTTTCCCTTCAGAAACAGAGTTCAATGCCAGGCTCTGTGTCTTCCTACAAGCAAGACTTCGTTTCATGTAAACACAGTCACTTTTCAGCTCAAACGAAGCTACAATATTCAGGAAGCTCACACATTTCTCGCTCTGAACTGTAAAGCATTGGATGTTAGAGGGCCTGTGGTTTGTATCAGTTTCAGAAGCAGAGTTGAACTAGATATGGTCCGTGTGTGTAGGAAACACAGTTCTTTTGTTCTGAGCACACTCACATTTCCCTCTGTATTAGAGACTCTAGAAAGCAAGAGCGTGCTTCTTGCTCTAAAGCAGAGTGTGTTTCATGGATGAGAACTGCGCTGTGTGTTTCCCTTCAGAAACGGAGTTCAAGGCCAGGCTCTGTGTCCTCCTACAAGCAAGGCTTCGTTTCAGGTAAACGCAGTCACTTTTCAGCCCTAACGAAGCTACATTGTTCACGAAGCTCACACGTTTCTTTCTCTTGACTGAAAAGCATTGGATGTTAGAGGTCCTGTGGTTTGTATCAGTTTCAGAAGCAGAGTTGAACTAGATATGGTCCGTGTGTGTAGGAAACACAGTTCTTTTGTTCTGAGCACACTCACATTTCATTCTGTATTAGAGACTCTAGAAAGCAAGAGCGTGCTTCTTGCTCTAAAGCAGAGTGTGTTTCATGGATGAGAACTGTGCTGTGTGTTTCCCTTCAGAAACGGAGTTCAAGGCCAGGCTCTGTGTCCTCCTACAAGCAAGGCTTCCTTTCAGGTAAACGCAGTCACTTTTCAGCTCAAACGAAGCTACATTGTTCACGAAGCTCACACGTTTCTTTCTCTTGACTGAAAAGCATTGGATGTTAGAGGTCCTGTGGTTTGTATCAGTTTCAGAAGTACAGTTGAACTAGATATGGTCCGTGTGTGTAGGAAACACAGTTCTTTTATTCTGAGCAAACTCACGTTTCCCTCTGTATTAGAGACTCTAGAAAGCAAGAGTGTGCTTCTTGCCCTAAAGCATAGTGTGTTTCATGGAAGAGAACTGTGCTGTGTGTTTCCCTTCAGAAACGGAGTTCAATGCCTGGCTCTGTGTCTTCCTACAAGCAAGACTTCGTTTCAGGTAAACGCAGTCACTTTTCAGCTCAAACAGAGCTACATTGTTCACCAAGCTCACATGTTTCTTGCTCTTAAATGAAAAGCATTGGATGTTAGAGGGCCTGTGGTTTGTATCAGTTTCAGAAGCACAGTTGAACTAGATATGGTCCGTGTATGTAGGAAACACAGTTCTTTTGTTCTGAACACACTCATGTTTCCCGCCATTTTAGAGACTCTAGAAAGCAAGAGCGTGCTTCTTGCTCTAAAGCAGAGTGTGTTTCATGGATGAGAATTGTGCTGTGTGTTTCCCTTCAGAAACGGAGTTGAATGCCAGGCTCTGTGTCTTCCTACAAGCAAGACTTCGTTTCAGGTAAACGCAGTCACTTTTCAGCTCAAACGAAGATACATTGTTCACGAAGCTCACACGCTTCTCGCTCTTTACTGAAAAGCATTGGATGTTAGAGGACCTGTGGTTTGTATCAGTTTCAAAAACAGGGTTGAACTAGATATGGTCCGTGTGTGTAGGAAACACAGTTCTTTTGTCTGAGCACACTCACGTTTCCCTCTGTATTAGAGACTCTAGAAAGCAAGAGCGTGCTTCTTGCTCTAAAGCAGAGTGTGTTTCATGGATGAGAACTGTGCTGTGTGTTTCCCTTCAGAAACGGAGTTCAATGCCAGGCTCTGTGTCTTCCTACAAGCAAGACTTCGTTTCAGGTAAACGCAGTCACATTTCAGCTCAAACAAAGCTACATTGTTCACGAAGCTCGTATGTTTCTTGCTCTTAACTGAAAAGCATTGGATGTTAGAAGACCTGTGGTTTGTATCAGTTTCAGAAGCAGAGTTGAACTATATATGGTCCGTGTGTGTAGGAAACACAGTTCTTTTGTTCTGAGCACACTAACGTTCCCCGGCTTGTTAGAGATTCTAGAAAGCAAGTGCGTGCTTCTTGCTCTAAAGCAGAGTGTGTTTCATGGATGAGAACTATGCTGTGTGTTTCACTTCAGAGACAGAGTTCAATGCCAGGCTCTGTGTCTTCCTACAAGCAAGACTTCATTTCATGTAAACACAGTCACTTTTCAGCTCAAACGAAGCTACAATGTTCAGGAAGCTCACACATTTCTCGCTCTGAAATGAAAAGCATTGGATGTTAGAGGGCCTGTGGTTTGTATCACTTTCAGAAGCAGAGTTGAACTAGATATGGTCCGTGTGTAGGAAACACAGTTCTTTTGTTCTGAGCACACTCACATTTCCCTCTGTATTAGAGACTCTAGAAAGCAAGAGCGTGCTTCTTGCTCTAAAGCAGAGTGTGTTTCATGGATGAGAACTGTGCTGTGTGTTTCCCTTCAGAAACGGAGTTCAAGGCCAGGCTCTGTGTCCTCCTACAAGCAAGGCTTCGTTTCAGGTAAACGCAGTCACATTTCAGCTCAAACGAAGTTACATTGTTCACGAAGCTCACACGTTTCTTTCTCTTGACTGAAAAGCATTGGATGTTAGAGGTCCGGTGGTTTGTATCAGTTTCAGAAGCACAGTTGAACTAGATATGGTCCGTGTGTGTAGGAAACACAGTTCTTTTATTCTGAGCAAACTCATGTTTCCCTCTGTATTAGAGACTCTAGAAAGCAAGAGTGTGCTTCTTGCCCTAAAGCATAGTGTGTTTCATGGAAGAGAACTGTGCTGTGTGTTTCCCTTCAGAAACGGAGTTCAATGCCTGGCTCTGTGTCTTCCTACAAGCAAGACTTCGTTTCAGGTAAACGCAGTCACTTTTCAGCTCAAACAGAGCTATATTGTTCACCAAGCTCACATGTTTCTTGCTCTTAAATGAAAAGCATTGGATGTTAGAGGGCCTGTGGTTTGTATCAGTTTCAGAAGCAGAGTTGAACTAGATATGGTCCGTGTGTAGGAAACACAGTTCTTTTTTTCTGAGCACACTCACATTTCATTCTGTATTAGAGACTCTAGAAAGCAAGAGCGTGCTTCTTGCTCTAAAGCAGAGTGTGTTTCATGGATGAGAACTGTGCTGTGTGTTTCCCTTCAGAAACGGAGTTCAAGGCCAGGCTCTGTGTCCTCCTACAAGCAAGGCTTCGTTTCAGGTAAACGCAGTCACTTTTCAGCTCAAACGAAGCTACATTGTTCACGAAGCTCACACGTTTCTTTCTCTTGACTGAAAAGCATTGGATGTTAGAGGTCCTGTGGTTTGTATCAGTTTCAGAAGTACAGTTGAACTAGATATGGTCCGTGTGTGTAGGAAACACAGTTCTTTTATTCTGAGCAAACTCACGTTTCCCTCTGTATTAGAGACTCTAGAAAGCAAGAGTGTGCTTCTTGCCCTAAAGCATAGTGTGTTTCATGGAAGAGAACTGTGCTGTGTGTTTCCCTTCAGAAACGGAGTTCAATGCCTGGCTCTGTGTCTTCCTACAAGCAAGACTTCGTTTCAGGTAAACGCAGTCACTTTTCAGCTCAAACAGAGCTACATTGTTCACCAAGCTCACATGTTTCTTGCTCTTAAATGAAAAGCATTGGATGTTAGAGGGCCTGTGGTTTGTATCAGTTTCAGAAGCACAGTTGAACTAGATATGGTCCGTGTATGTAGGAAACACAGTTCTTTTGTTCTGAACACACTCATGTTTCCCGCCATTTTAGAGACTCTAGAAAGCAAGAGCGTGCTTCTTGCTCTAAAGCAGAGTGTGTTTCATGGATGAGAATTGTGCTGTGTGTTTCCCTTCAGAAACGGAGTTGAATGCCAGGCTCTGTGTCTTCCTACAAGCAAGACTTCGTTTCAGGTAAACGCAGTCACTTTTCAGCTCAAACGAAGATACATTGTTCACGAAGCTCACACGCTTCTCGCTCTTTACTGAAAAGCATTGGATGTTAGAGGACCTGTGGTTTGTATCAGTTTCAAAAACAGGGTTGAACTAGATATGGTCCGTGTGTGTAGGAAACACAGTTCTTTTGTCTGAGCACACTCACGTTTCCCTCTGTATTAGAGACTCTAGAAAGCAAGAGCGTGCTTCTTGCTCTAAAGCAGAGTGTGTTTCATGGATGAGAACTGTGCTGTGTGTTTCCCTTCAGAAACGGAGTTCAATGCCAGGCTCTGTGTCTTCCTACAAGCAAGACTTCGTTTCAGGTAAACGCAGTCACATTTCAGCTCAAACAAAGCTACATTGTTCACGAAGCTCGTATGTTTCTTGCTCTTAACTGAAAAGCATTGGATGTTAGAAGACCTGTGGTTTGTATCAGTTTCAGAAGCAGAGTTGAACTATATATGGTCCGTGTGTGTAGGAAACACAGTTCTTTTGTTCTGAGCACACTAACGTTCCCCGGCTTGTTAGAGATTCTAGAAAGCAAGTGCGTGCTTCTTGCTCTAAAGCAGAGTGTGTTTCATGGATGAGAACTATGCTGTGTGTTTCACTTCAGAGACAGAGTTCAATGCCAGGCTCTGTGTCTTCCTACAAGCAAGACTTCATTTCATGTAAACACAGTCACTTTTCAGCTCAAACGAAGCTACAATGTTCAGGAAGCTCACACATTTCTCGCTCTGAAATGAAAAGCATTGGATGTTAGAGGGCCTGTGGTTTGTATCACTTTCAGAAGCAGAGTTGAACTAGATATGGTCCGTGTGTAGGAAACACAGTTCTTTTGTTCTGAGCACACTCACATTTCCCTCTGTATTAGAGACTCTAGAAAGCAAGAGCGTGCTTCTTGCTCTAAAGCAGAGTGTGTTTCATGGATGAGAACTGTGCTGTGTGTTTCCCTTCAGAAACGGAGTTCAAGGCCAGGCTCTGTGTCCTCCTACAAGCAAGGCTTCGTTTCAGGTAAACGCAGTCACTTTTCAGCTCAAACGAAGCTACATTGTTCACGAAGCTCACACGTTTCTTTCTCTTGACTGAAAAGCATTGGATGTTAGAGGTCCGGTGGTTTGTATCAGTTTCAGAAGCACAGTTGAACTAGATATGGTCCGTGTGTGTAGGAAACACAGTTCTTTTATTCTGAGCAAACTCACGTTTCCCTCTGTATTAGAGACTCTAGAAAGCAAGAGTGTGCTTCTTGCCCTAAAGCATAGTGTGTTTCATGGAAGAGAACTGTGCTGTGTGTTTCCCTTCAGAAACGGAGTTCAATGCCTGGCTCTGTGTCTTCCTACAAGCAAGACTTCGTTTCAGGTAAACGCAGTCACTTTTCAGCTCAAACAGAGCTAGATTGTTCACCAAGCTCACATGTTTCTTGCTCTTAAATGAAAAGCATTGGATGTTAGAGGGCCTGTGGTTTGTATCAGTTTCAGAAGCAGAGTTGAACTAGATATGGTCCGTGTATGTAGGAAACACAGTTCTTTTGTTCTGAACACACTCATGTTTCCCGCCATTTTAGAGACTCTAGAAAGCAAGAGCGTGCTTCTTGCTCTAAAGCAGAGTGTGTTTCATGGATGAGAACTCTGCTGTGTGTTTCCCTTCAGAAACGGAGTTGAATGCCAGGCTCTGTGTCTTCCTACAAGCATGACTTCGTTTCAGGTAAACGCAGTCACTTTTCAGCTCAAACGAAGATACATTGTTCACGAAGCTCACACGCTTCTCGCTCTTTACTGAAAAGCATTGGATGTTAGAGGACCTGTGGTTTGTATCAGTTTCAAAAACAGGGTTGAACTAGATATGGTCCGTGTGTGTAGGAAACACAGTTCTTTTGTTCTGAGCAAACTCACGTTTCCCTCTGTATTAGAGACTCTAGAAAGCAAGAGTGTGCTTCTTGCCCTAAAGCAGACTGTGTTTCATGGATGAGAACTGTGCTGTGTGTTTCTCTTCAGAAACGGAGTTCAATGCCAGGCTCTGTGTCTTCCTACAAGCAAGACTTCTTTTCAGGTAAATGCAGTCACTTTTCAGCTCAAACGAAGCTACAATGCTCACGAAGCTTGCATGTCTCTTGCTTTTAACTGAAAAGCATTGGATGTTAGAGGACCAGTGGTTTGTATCAGTTTCAGAAGCAGAGTTGAACTAGATATGGTCCGTGTGTAGGAAACACAGTTCTTCTTTTCTGAGCACACTCACGTTTCCCGGCTTGTTAGAGACTCTAGAAAGCAAGAGCGTGCTTCTTGCTCTAAAGCAGAGTGTGTTTCATGGATGAGAACTGTGCTGTGTGTTTCCCTTCAGAAACAGAGTTCAATGCCAGGCTCTGTGTCTTCCTACAAGCAAGAATTCGTTTCATGTAAACACAGTCACTTTTCAGCTCAAACGAAGCTACAATATTCAGGAAGCTCACACATTTCTCGCTCTTAACTGAAAAGCATTGGATGTTAGAGGGCCTGTGGTTTGTATCAGTTTCAGAAGCAAAGTTGAACTAGATATGGTCCGTGTGTGTAGGAAACACAGTTCTTTTGTTCTGAGCACACTCACATTTCCCTCTGTATTAGAGACTCTAGAAAGCAAGAGCGTGCTTCTTGCTCAAAAGCAGAGTGTGTTTCATGGATGAGAACTGTGCTGTGTGTTTCCCTTCAGAAACGGAGTTCAATGCCAGGCTCTGTGTCTTCCTACAAGCAAGAATTCGTTTCAGGTAAACGCAGTCACTTTTCAGCTCAAACGAAGCAACATTGTTCACGAAGCTCACACGTTTCTCGCTCTTAACTGAAAAGCATTGGATGTTAGAGGACCTGTGGTTTGTATCAGTTTCAGAAGCAGTGTTGAACTAGATATGGTCCGTGTGTGTAGGAAACACAGTTCTTTTGTTCTGAGCACACTCACATTTCCCTCTGTATTAGAGACTCTAGAAAGCAAGAGCGTGCTTCTTGCTCTAAAGCAGAGTGTGTTTCATGGATGAGAACTGTGCTGTGTGTTTCCCTTCAGAAACGGAGTTCAAGGCCAGGCTCTGTGTCCTCCTACAAGCAAGGCTTCGTTTCAGGTAAACGCAGTCACTTTTCAGCTCAAACGAAGCTACATTGTTCACGAAGCTCACACGTTTCTTTCTCTTGACTGAAAAGCATTGGATGTTAGAGGTCCGGTGGTTTGTATCAGTTTCAGAAGCACAGTTGAACTAGATATGGTCCGTGTGTGTAGGAAACACAGTTCTTTTATTCTGAGCAAACTCACGTTTCCCTCTGTATTAGAGACTCTAGAAAGCAAGAGTGTGCTTCTTGCCCTAAAGCATAGTGTGTTTCATGGAAGAGAACTGTGCTGTGTGTTTCCCTTCAGAAACGGAGTTCAATGCCTGGCTCTGTGTCTTCCTACAAGCAAGACTTCGTTTCAGGTAAACGCAGTCACTTTTCAGCTCAAACAGAGCTATATTGTTCACCAAGCTCACATGTTTCTTGCTCTTAAATGAAAAGCATTGGATGTTAGAGGGCCTGTGGTTTCTATCAGTTTCAGAAGCAGAGTTGAACTAGATATGGTCCGTGTATGTAGGAAACACAGTTCTTTTGTTCTGAACACACTCATGTTTCCCGCCATTTTAGAGACTCTAGAAAACAAGAGCGTGCTTCTTGCTCTAAAGCAGAGTGTGTTTCATGGATGAGAACTCTGCTGTGTGTTTCCCTTCAGAAACGGAGTTGAATGCCAGGCTCTGTGTCTTCCTACAAGCATGACATCGTTTCAGGTAAACGCAGTCACTTTTCAGCTCAAACGAAGATACATTGTTCACGAAGCTCACACGCTTCTCGCTCTTTACTGAAAAGCATTGGATGTTAGAGGACCTGTGGTTTGTATCAGTTTCAAAAACAGGGTTGAACTAGATATGGTCCGTGTGTGTAGGAAACACAGTTCTTTTGTTCTGAGCAAACTCACGTTTCCCTCTGTATTAGAGACTCTAGAAAGCAAGAGTGTGCTTCTTGCCCTAAAGCAGACTGTGTTTCATGGATGAGAACTGTGCTGTGTGTTTCTCTTCAGAAACGGAGTTCAATGCCAGGCTCTGTGTCTTCCTACAAGCAAGACTTCTTTTCAGGTAAATGCAGTCACTTTTCAGCTCAAACGAAGCTACAATGCTCACGAAGCTTGCATGTCTCTTGCTTTTAACTGAAAAGCATTGGATGTTAGAGGACCAGTGGTTTGTATCAGTTTCAGAAGCAGAGTTGAACTAGATATGGTCCGTGTGTAGGAAACACAGTTCTTCTTTTCTGAGCACACTCACGTTTCCCGGCTTGTTAGAGACTCTAGAAAGCAAGAGCGTGCTTCTTGCTCTAAAGCAGAGTGTGTTTCATGGATGAGAACTGTGCTGTGTGTTTCCCTTCAGAAACAGAGTTCAATGCCAGGCTCTGTGTCTTCCTACAAGCAAGACTTCGTTTCATGTAAACACAGTCACTTTTCAGCTCAAACGAAGCTACAATATTCAGGAAGCTCACACATTTCTCGCTCTTAACTGAAAAGCATTGGATGATAGAGGGCCTGTGGTTTGTATCAGTTTCAGAAGCAAAGTTGAACTAGATATGGTCCGTGTGTGTAGGAAACACAGTTCTTTTGTTCTGAGCACACTCACATTTCCCTCTGTATTAGAGACTCTAGAAAGCAAGAGCGTGCTTCTTGCTCAAAAGCAGAGTGTGTTTCATGGATGAGAACTGTGCTGTGTGTTTCCCTTCAGAAACGGAGTTCAATGCCAGGCTCTGTGTCTTCCTACAAGCAAGAATTCGTTTCAGGTAAACGCAGTCACTTTTCAGCTCAAACGAAGCAACATTGTTCACGAAGCTCACACGTTTCTCGCTCTTAACTGAAAAGCATTGGATGTTAGAGGACCTGTGGTTTGTATCAGTTTCAGAAGCAGTGTTGAACTAGATATGGTCCGTGTGTGTAGGAAACACAGTTCTTTTGTTCTGAGCACACTCACGTTTCTCTCTGTATTAGAGACTCTAGAAAGCAAGAGCGTGCTTCTTGCTCTAAATCAGAGTGTGTTTCATGGATGAGAACTGTGCTGTGTGTTTCCCTTCAGAAACGGAGTTCAATGCCAGGCTCTGTGTCTTCCTACAAGCAAGACTTCATTTCACGTAAACACAGTCACTTTTCAGCTCAAAGGAAGCTACATTGTTCACGAAGCTCGCATGTCTCTTGTTTTTAACTGAAAAGCATTGGATGTTAGAGGACCAGTGGTTTGTATCAGTTTCAGAAGCAGAGTTGAACTAGATATGGTCCGTGTGTAGGAAACACAGTTCTTTTTTTCTGAGCACACTCACGTTTCCCGGCTTGTTAGAGACTCTAGAAAGCAAGAGCGTGCTTCTTGCTCTAAAGCAGAGTGTGTTTCATGGATGAGAAATGTGCTGTGTGTTTCCCTTCAGAAACAGAGTTCAATGCCAGGCTCTGTGTCTTCCTACAAGCAAGACTTCGTTTCATGTAAACACAGTCACTTTTCAGCTCAAACGAAGCTACAATATTCAGGAAGCTCACACATTTCTCGCTCTGAACTGAAAAGCATTGGATGTTAGAGGGCCTGTGGTTTGTATCAGTTTCAGAAGCAGAGTTGAACTAGATATGGTCCGTGTGTGTAGGAAACACAGTTCTTTTGTTCTGAGCACACTCACATTTCCCTCTCTATTACAAACTCTAGAAAGCAAGAGCGTGCTTCTTGCTCAAAAGCAGAATGTGTTTCATGGATGAGAACTGTGCTGTGTGTTTCCCTTCGGAAACGGAGTTCAACGCCAGGCTCTGTGTCCTCCTACAAGCAAGGCTTCGTTTCAGTTAAACGCAGTGACTTTTCAGCTCAAACGAAGCTACAATGCTCACGAAGCTCACACGTTTCTCATTCTGAACTGAAAAGCATTGGATGTTAGAGGGCCTGTGGTTTGTATCAGTTTCAGAAACAGAGTTGAACTAGATATGGTCCGTGTGTGTAGGAAACACAGTTCTTTTGTTCTGAGCACACTCACGTTTCCCGCCTTATTAGAGACTCTAGAAAGCAAGAGCGTGCTTCTTGCTCTAAAGCAGAGTGTGTTTCATGGATGAGAACTGTGCTGTGTGTTTCCCTTCAGAAACGGAGTTCAATGCCAGGCTCTGTGTCTTCCTACAAGCAAGACTTCGTTTCAGGTAAATGCAGTCACTTTTCAGCTCAAACGAAGCAACATTGTTCACGAAGCTCACACGTTTCTCGCTCTTAACTGAAAAGCATTGGATGTTAGAGGAATTGTGGCTTGTATCAGTTTCAGAAGCAGTGTTGAACTAGATATGGTCCGTGTGTGTAGGAAACACAGTTCTTTTGTTCTGAGCAAACTCAAGTTTCCCTCTGTATTAGAGACTCTAGAAAGCAAGAGTGTGCTTCTTGCCCTAAAGCAGACTGTGTTTCACGGATGAGAACTGTGCTGTGTGTTTCTCTTCAGAAACGGAGTTCAATGCCAGGCTCTGTGTCTTCCTACAAGCAAGAATTCTTTTCAGGTAAATGCAGTCACTTTTCAGCTCAAACGAAGCTACAATGCTCACGAACCTCGCATGTCTCTTGCTTTTAACTGAAAAGCATTGGATGTTAGAGGACCAGTGGTTTGTATCAGTTTCAGAAGCAGAGTTGAACTAGATATGGTCCGTGTGTAGGAAACACAGTTCTTCTTTTCTGAGCACACTCACGTTTCCCGGCTTGTTAGAGACTCTAGAAAGCAAGAGCGTGCTTCTTGCTCTAAAGCAGAGTGTGTTTCATGGATGAGAACTGTGCTGTGTGTTTCCCTTCAGAAACAGAGTTCAATGCCAGGCTCTGTGTCTTCCTACAAGCAAGACTTCGTTTCATGTAAACACAGTCACTTTTCAGCTCAAACGAAGCTACAATATTCAGGAAGCTCACACATTTCTCGCTCTGAACTGAAAAGCATTGGATGTTAGAGGGCCTGTGGTTTGTATCAGTTTCAGAAGCAGAGTTGAACTAGATATGGTCCGTGTGTGTAGGAAACACAGTTCTTTTGTTCTGAGCACACTCACATTTCCCTCTGTATTAGAGACTCTAGAAAGCAAGAGCGTGCTTCTTGCTCAAAAGCAGAGTGTGTTTCATGGATGAGAACTGTGCTGTGTGTTTCCCTTCAGAAACAGAGTTCAATGCCAGGCTCTGTGTCTTCCTACAAGCAAGACTTCGTTTCAGGTAAATGCAGTCACTTTTCAGCCCTAACGAAGCTACATTGTACACGAAGCTCACACGTTTCTTGTTTTTAACTGAAAAGCATTGGATGTTAGAGGACCTGTGGTTTTTATCAGTTTCAGAAACAGAGTTGAACTAGATATGGTCCGTGTGTGTAGGAAACACAGTTCTTTGTTCTGAGCACACTCACATTTCCCTCTGTAATTAGAGACTCTAGAAAGCAAGAGCGTGCTTCTTGCTCTAAAGCAGAGTGTGTTTCATGGATGAGAACTGTGCTGTGTGTTTCCCTTCAGAAACGGAGTTCAACGCCAGGCTCTGTGTCCTCCTACAAGCAAGGCTTCGTTTCAGTTAAACGCAGTGACTTTTCAGCTCAAAGGAAGCTACAATGCTCACGAAGCTCACACGTTTCTCATTCTGAACGGAAAAGCATTGGATGTTAGAGGGCCTGTGGTTTGTATCAGTTTCAGAAACAGAGTTGAACTAGATATGGTCCGTGTGTGTAGGAAACACAGTTCTTATGTTCTGAGCACACTCACGTTTCTCGCCTTATTAGAGACTCTAGAAAGCAAGAGCGTGCTTCTTGCTCTAAAGCAGAGTGTGTTTCATGGATGAGAACTGTGCTGTGTGTTTCCCTTCAGAAACAGAGTTCAATGCCAGGCTCTGTGTCTTCCTACAAGCAAGACTTCGTTTCATGTAAACACAGTCACTTTTCAGCTCAAACGAAGCTACAATATTCAGGAAGCTCACACATTTCTCGCTCTTAACTGAAAAGCATTGGATGTTAGAGGGCCTGTGGTTTGTATCAGTTTCAGAAGGAGAGTTGAACTAGATATGATCCGTGTGTGTAGGAAACACAGTGCTTTTGTTCTGAGCACACTCACATTTCCCTCTCTATTAGAGACTCTAGAAAGCAAGAGCGTGCTTCTTGCTCTAAAGCAGAGTGTGTTTCATGGATGAGAACGGTGCTGTGTGTTTCCCTTCAGAAACGGAGTTCAACGCCAGGCTCTGTGTCCTCCTACAAGCAAGGCTTCATTTCGGTTAAACGCAGTGACTTTTCAGCTCAAACGAAGCTACATTGTTCACGAAGCTCGCATGTTTCTTGCTTTTAACTGAAAAGTATTGGATGTTAGAGGACCAGTTGTTTGTATCAGTTTCAGAAGCAGAGTTGAACTAGATATGGTCCGTGTGTAGGAAACACAGTTCTTTTTTTCTGAGCACACTCACGTTTCCCGGCTTGTTAGAGACTCTAGAAAGCAAGAGCGTGCTTCTTGCTCTAAAGTAGAGTGTGTTTCATGGATGAGAACTTTGCTGTGTGTTTCCCTTCAGAAACAGAGTTCAATGCCAGGCTCTGTGTCTTCCTACAAGGAAGACTTCGTTTCATGTAAACACAGTCACTTTTCAGCTCAAACGAATCTATAGTATTCAGGAAGCTCACACATTTCTCGCTCTGAACTGAAAAGCATTGGATGTTAGAGGGCTTGTGGTTTGTATCAGTTTCAGAAGCAGAATTTAACTAGATATGGTCCGTGAGTGTAGGAAACACAGTTCTTTTGTTCTGAGCACACTCACATTTCCCTCTGTTTTAGAGACTCTAGAAAGCAAGAGCGTGCTTCTTGCTCTAAAGCAGAGTGTGTTTCATGGATGAGAACTGTGCTGTGTGTTTCCCTTCAGAAACGGAGTTCAACGCCAGGCTCTGTGTCCTCCTACAAGCAAGGCTTCGTTTCAGGTAAACGCAGTCACTTTTCAGCTCAAACGAAGCTACATTGTTCACGAAGCTCACACGTTTCTTGCTTTTGACTGAAAAGCATTGGATGTTAGAGGTCCTGTGGTTTGTATCAGTTTCAGAAGCACAGTTGAACTAGATATGGTCCGTGTGTGTAGGAAACACAGTTCTTTTGTTCTGAGCACACTCACGTTTCCCGCCTTATTAGAGACTCTAGAAAGCAAGAGCGTGCTTCTTGCTCTAAAGCAGAGTGTGTTTCATGGATGAGAACTGTGCTGTGTGTTTCCCTTCAGAAACGGAGTTCAATGCCAGGCTCTGTTTCTTCCTACAAGCAAGAATTCGTTTCAGGTAAACGCAGTCACTTTTCAGCTCAAACGAAGCAACATTGTTCACAAAGCTCACACGTTTCTCGCTCTTAACTGAAAAGCATTGGATGTTAGAGGACCTGTGGTTTGTATCAGTTTCAGAAGCACAGTTGAACTAGATATGGTCCGTGTGTGTAGGAAACACAGTTCTTTTGTTCTGAGCACACTCACGTTTCCCTCTGTATTAGAGACTCTAGAGAGCAAGAGCGTGCTTCTTGCTCTAAAGCAGAGTGCGTTTCATGGATGAGAACTGTGCTGTGTGTTTCCCTTCAGAAAAGGAGTTCAATGCCTGGCTCTGTGTCTTCCTACAAGCAAGACTTCGTTTCAGGTAAACGTAGTCACTTTTCAGCTCAAACAGAGCTACATTGTTCACGAAGCTCACATGTTTCTTGCTCTTAAATGAAAAGCATTGGATGATAGAGGGCCTGTGGTTTGTATCAGTTTCAGAAGCAGAGTTGAACTAGATATGGTCCGTGTGTGTAGGAAACACAGTTCTTTTGTTCTGAACACACTCATGTTTCCCGCCATTTTAGAGACTCTAGAAAGCAAGAGCGTGCTTCTTGCTCTAAAGCAGGGTGTGTTTCATGGATGAGAATTGTGCTGTGTGTTTCCCTTCAGAAACGGAGTTGAATGCCAGGCTCTGTGTCTTCCTACAAGCAAGACTTCGTTTCAGTAAACGCAGTCACTTTTCAGCTCAAACGAAGATACATTGTTCACGAATCTCACACGCTTCTCGCTCTTAACTAAAAAGCATTGGATGTTAGAGGACCTGTGGTTTGTATCAGTTTCAAACACAGAGTTGAACTAGATATGGTCGGTGTGTAGGAAACACAGTTCTTCTTTTCTGAGCACACTCACGTTTCCCGGCTTGTTAGAGA
The DNA here is from genome assembly GCA_949786385.1 of Onychomys leucogaster. Lineage (NCBI taxonomy): Eukaryota > Metazoa > Chordata > Mammalia > Rodentia > Cricetidae > Onychomys > Onychomys leucogaster. The sequence goes on from CATKUP010000599.1 coordinate 64,036, forward strand.
CTCTAGAAAGCAAGAGCGTGCTTCTTGCTCTAAAGTAGAGTGTGTTTCATGGATGAGAACTGTGCTGTGTGTTTCCCTTCAGAAACGGAGTTCAATGCCAGGCTCTGTGTCTTCCTACAAGCAAGACTTCGTTTCAGGTAAATGCAGTCACTTTTCAGCCCTAACGAAGCTACATTGTACACGAAGCTCACACGTTTCTTGCTCTTAAGTGAAAAGCATTGGATGTTAGAGGACATGTGGTTTTTATCAGTTTCAGAAACAGAGTTGAACTAGATATGGTCCGTGTGTGTAGGAAACACAGTTCTTTGTTCTGAGCACACTCACATTTCCCTCTGTAATTAGAGACTCTAGAAAGCAAGAGCGTGCTTCTTGCTCTAAAGCAGAGTGTGTTTCATGGATGAGAACTGTGCTGTGTGTTTCCCTTCAGAAACGGAGTTCAACGCCAGGCTCTTGTCCTCCTACAAGCAAGGCTTCGTTTCAGTTAAACGCAGTGACTTTTCAGCTCAAAGGAAGCTACAATGCTCACGAAGCTCACACGTTTCTCATTCTGAACTGAAAAGCATTGGATGTTAGAGGGCCTGTGGTTTGTATCAGTTTCAGAAACAGAGTTGAACTAGATATGGTCCGTGTGTGTAGGAAACACAGTTCTTTTGTTCTGAGCACACTCACATTTCCCTCTGTTTTAGAGACTCTAGAAAGCAAGAGCGTGCTTCTTGCTCTAAAGCAGAGTGTGTTTCATGGATGAGAACTGTGCTGTGTGTTTCCCTTCAGAAACGGAGTTCAACGCCAGGCTCTGTGTCCTCCTACAAGCAAGGCTTCGTTTCAGGTAAACGCAGTCACTTTTCAGCTAAAACGAAGCTACATTGTTCACGAAGCTCACACGTTTCTTTCTTTTGACTGAAAAGCATTGGATGTTAGAGGTCCTGTGGTTTGTATCAGTTTCAGAAGCACAGTTGAACTAGATATGGTCCGTGTGTGTAGGAAACACAGTTCTTTTATTCTGAGCAAACTCACATTTCCCTCTGTATTAGAGACTCTAGAAAGCAAGAGTGTGCTTCTTGCCCTAAAGCATAGTGTGTTTCATGGAAGAGAACTGTGCTGTGTGTTTCCCTTCAGAAACGGAGTTCAATGCAAGAGTCTGTGTCTTCCTACAAGCAAGACTTCGTTTCAGGTAAATGCAGTCACTTTTCAGCACAAACGAAGCTACAATGCTCACGAAGCTCACACGTTTCTCATTCTGAACTGAAAAGCATTGGATGTTAGAGGACCTGTGGTTTGTATCAGTTTCAGAAACAGAGTTGAACTAGATATGGTCCGTGTGTGTAGGAAACACAGTTCTTTTGTTCTGAGCACACTCACGTTTCCCGCCTTATTAGAGACCCTAGAAAGCAAGAGCGTGCTTCTTGCTCTAAAGCAGAGTGTGTTTCATGGATGAGAACTGTGCTGTGTGTTTTCCTTCAGAAACGGAGTTCAATGCCAGGCTCTGTGTCTTCCTACAAGCAAGACTTCGTTTCAGGTAAACACAGTCACTTTTCAGGTCAAACGAACCTACAATATTCAGGAAGCTCACACATTTCTCGCTCTGAACTGAAAAGCATTGGATGTTAGAGGGCCTGTGGTTTGTATCAGTTTCAGAAGCAGAATTTAACTAGATATGGTCCGTGTGTGTAGGAAACACAGTTCTTTTTTTCTGAGCACACTCACATTTCCCTCTGTTTTAGAGACTCTAGAAAGCAAGAGCGTGCTTCTTGCTCTAAAGCAGAGTGTGTTTCATGGATGAGAACTGTGCTGTGTGTTTCCCTTCAGAAACGGAGTTCAACGCCAGGCTCTGTGTCCTCCTACAAGCAAGGCTTCGTTTCAGGTAAACACAGTCACTTTTCAGCTCAAACGAAGCTACAATATTCAGGAAGCTCACACATTTCTCGCTCTGAACTGAAAAGCATTGGATGTTAGAGGGCCTGTGGTTTGTATCAGTTTCAGAAGCAGAGTTGAACTAGATATGGTCCGTGTGTGTAGGAAACACAGTTCTTTTGTTCTGAGCACACTCACATTTCCCTCTCTATTACAAACTCTAGAAAGCAAGAGCGTGCTTCTTGCTCAAAAGCAGAATGTGTTTCATGGATGAGAACTGTGCTGTGTGTTTCCCTTCAGAAACGGAGTTCAACGCCAGGCTCTGTGTCCTCCTACAAGCAAGGCTTTGTTTCAGTTAAACGCAGTGACTTTTCAGCTCAAACGAAGCTACAATGCTCACGAAGCTCACACGTTTCTCATTCTGAACTGAAAAGCATTGGATGTTAGAGGGCCTGTGGTTTGTATCAGTTTCAGAAACAGAGTTGAACTAGATATGGTCTGTGTGTGTAGGAAACACAGTTCTTTTGTTCTGAACACACTCACGTTTCCCGCCTTATTAGAGACTCTAGAAAGCAAGAGCGTGCTTCTTGCTCTAAAGCAGAGTGTGTTTCATGGATGAGAACTGTGCTGTGTGTTTCCCTTCAGAAACGGAGTTCAATGCCAGGCTCTGTGTCTTCCTACAAGCAAGACTTCGTTTCAGGTAAATGCAGTCACTTTTCAGCTCAAACGAAGCAACATTGTTCACGAAGCTCACACGTTTCTCGCTCTTAACTGAAAAGCATTGGATGTTAGAGGAATTGTGGCTTGTATCAGTTTCAGAAGCAGTGTTGAACTAGATATGGTCCGTGTGTGTAGGAAACACAGTTCTTTTGTTCTGAGCAAACTCACGTTTCCCTCTGTATTAGAGACTCTAGAAAGCAAGAGTGTGCTTCTTGCCCTAAAGCAGACTGTGTTTCACGGATGAGAACTGTGCTGTGTGTTTCTCTTCAGAAACGGAGTTCAATGCCAGGCTCTGTGTCTTCCTACAAGCAAGAATTCTTTTCAGGTAAATGCAGTCACTTTTCAGCTCAAACGAAGCTACAATGCTCACGAACCTCGCATGTCTCTTGCTTTTAACTGAAAAGCATTGGATGTTAGAGGACCAGTGGTTTGTATCAGTTTCAGAAGCAGAGTTGAACTAGATATGGTCCGTGTGTAGGAAACACAGTTCTTCTTTTCTGAGCACACTCACGTTTCCCGGCTTGTTAGAGACTCTAGAAAGCAAGAGCGTGCTTCTTGCTCTAAAGCAGAGTGTGTTTCATGGATGAGAACTGTGCTGTGTGTTTCCCTTCAGAAACAGAGTTCAATGCCAGGCTCTGTGTCTTCCTACAAGCAAGACTTCTTTTCATGTAAACACAGTCACTTTTCAGCTCAAACGAAGCTACAATATTCAGGAAGCTCACACATTTCTCGCTCTGAACTGAAAAGCATTGGATGTTAGAGGGCCTGTGGTTTGTATCAGTTTCAGAAGCAGAGTTGAACTAGATATGGTCCGTGTGTGTAGGAAACACAGTTCTTTTGTTCTGAGCACACTCACATTTCCCTCTGTATTAGAGACTCTAGAAAGCAAGAGCGTGCTTCTTGCTCAAAAGCAGAGTGTGTTTCATGGATGAGAACTGTGCTGTGTGTTTCCCTTCAGAAACAGAGTTCAATGCCAGGCTCTGTGTCTTCCTACAAGCAAGACTTCGTTTCAGGTAAATGCAGTCACTTTTCAGCCCTAACGAAGCTACATTGTACACGAAGCTCACACGTTTCTTGTTCTTAACTGAAAAGCATTGGATGTTAGAGGACCTGTGGTTTTTATCAGTTTCAGAAACAGAGTTGAACTAGATATGGTCCGTGTGTGTAGGAAACACAGTTCTTTGTTCTGAGCACACTCACATTTCCCTCTGTAATTAGAGACTCTAGAAAGCAAGAGCGTGCTTCTTGCTCTAAAGCAGAGTGTGTTTCATGGATGAGAACTGTGCTGTGTGTTTCCCTTCAGAAACGGAGTTCAACGCCAGGCTCTGTGTCCTCCTACAAGCAAGGCTTCGTTTCAGTTAAACGCAGTGACTTTTCAGCTCAAAGGAAGCTACAATGCTCACGAAGCTCACACGTTTCTCATTCTGAACTGAAAAGCATTGGATGTTAGAGGGCCTGTGGTTTGTATCAGTTTCAGAAACAGAGTTGAACTAGATATGGTCCGTGTGTGTAGGAAACACAGTTCTTATGTTCTGAGCACACTCACGTTTCTCACCTTATTAGAGACTCTAGAAAGCAAGAGCGTGCTTCTTGCTCTAAAGCAGAGTGTGTTTCATGGATGAGAACTGTGCTGTGTGTTTCCCTTCAGAAACAGAGTTCAATGCCAGGCTCTGTGTCTTCCTACAAGCAAGACTTCGTTTCATGTAAACACAGTCACTTTTCAGCTCAAACGAAGCTACAATATTCAGGAAGCTCACACATTTCTCGCTCTTAACTGAAAAGCATTGGATGTTAGAGGGCCTGTGGTTTGTATCAGTTTCAGAAGGAGAGTTGAACTAGATATGATCCGTGTGTGTAGGAAACACAGTGCTTTTGTTCTGAGCACACTCACATTTCCCTCTCTATTAGAGACTCTAGAAAGCAAGAGCGTGCTTCTTGCTCTAAATCAGAGTGTGTTTCATGGATGAGAATGGTGCTGTGTGTTTCCCTTCAGAAACGGAGTTCAACGCCAGGCTCTGTGTCCTCCTACAAGCAAGGCTTCATTTCGGTTAAACGCAGTGACTTTTCAGCTCAAAGGAAGCTACATTGTTCACGAAGCTCGCATGTTTCTTGCTTTTAACTGAAAAGTATTGGATGTTAGAGGACCAGTTGTTTGTATCAGTTTCAGAAGCAGAGTTGAACTAGATATGGTCCGTGTGTAGCAAACACAGTTCTTTTTTTCTGAGCACACTCACGTTTCCCGGCTTGTTAGAGACTCTAGAAAGCAAGAGCGTGCTTCTTGCTCTAAAGTAGAGTGTGTTTCATGGATGAGAACTTTGCTGTGTGTTTCCCTTCAGAAACAGAGTTCAATGCCAGGCTCTGTGTCTTCCTACAAGGAAGACTTCGTTTCATGTAAACACAGTCACTTTTCAGCTCAAACGAATCTATAGTATTCAGGAAGCTCACACATTTCTCGCTCTGAACTGAAAAGCATTGGATTTTAGAGGGCCTGTGGTTTGTATCAGTTTCAGAAGCAGAATTTAACTAGATATGGTCCGTGAGTGTAGGAAACACAGTTCTTTTGTTCTGAGCACACTCACATTTCCCTCTGTTTTAGAGACTCTAGAAAGCAAGAGCGTGCTTCTTGCTCTAAAGCAGAGTGTGTTTCATGGATGAGAACTGTGCTGTGTGTTTCCCTTCAGAAACGGAGTTCAACGCCAGGCTCTGTGTCCTCCTACAAGCAAGGCTTCGTTTCAGGTAAACGCAGTCACTTTTCAGCTCAAACGAAGCTACATTGTTCACGAAGCTCACACGTTTCTTGCTTTTGACTGAAAAGCATTGGATGTTAGAGGTCCTGTGGTTTGTATCAGTTTCAGAAGCACAGTTGAACTAGATATGGTCCGTGTGTGTAGGAAACACAGTTCTTTTGTTCTGAGCACACTCACGTTTCCCGCCTTATTAGAGACTCTAGAAAGCAAGAGCGTGCTTCTTGCTCTAAAGCAGAGTGTGTTTCATGGATGAGAACTGTGCTGTGTGTTTCCCTTCAGAAACGGAGTTCAATGCCAGGCTCTGTGTCTTCCTACAAGCAAGAATTCGTTTCAGGTAAACGCAGTCACTTTTCAGCTCAAACGAAGCAACATTGTTCACAAAGCTCACACGTTTCTCGCTCTTAACTGAAAAGCATTGGATGTTAGAGGACCTGTGGTTTGTATCAGTTTCAGAAGCAGTGTTGAACTAGATATAGTCCGTGTGTGTAGGAAACACAGTTCTTTTGTTCTGAGCACACTCACGTTTCCCTCTGTATTAGAGACTCTAGAGAGCAAGAGCGTGCTTCTTGCTCTAAAGCAGAGTGCGTTTCATGGATGAGAACTGTGCTGTGTGTTTCCCTTCAGAAAAGGAGTTCAATGCCTGGCTCTGTGTCTTCCTACAAGCAAGACTTCGTTTCAGGTAAACGTAGTCACTTTTCAGCTCAAACAGAGCTACATTGTTCACGAAGCTCACATGTTTCTTGCTCTTAAATGAAAAGCATTGGATGATAGAGGGCCTGTGGTTTGTATCAGTTTCAGAAGCAGAATTGAACTAGATATGGTCCGTGTGTGTAGGAAACACAGTTCTTTTGTTCTGAACACACTCATGTTTCCCGCCATTTTAGAGACTCTAGAAAGCAAGAGCGTGCTTCTTGCTCTAAAGCAGGGTGTGTTTCATGGATGAGAATTGTGCTGTGTGTTTCCCTTCAGAAACGGAGTTGAATGCCAGGCTCTGTGTCTTCCTACAAGCAAGACTTCGTTTCAGTAAACGCAGTCACTTTTCAGCTCAAACGAAGATACATTGTTCACGAATCTCACACGCTTCTCGCTCTTAACTAAAAAGCATTGGATGTTAGAGGACCTGTGGTTTGTATCAGTTTCAAACACAGGGGTGAACTAGATATGGTCCGTGTGTGTAGGAAACACAGTTCTTTTGTCTGAGCACACTCACGTTTCCCTCTGCATTAGAGACACTAGAAAGCAAGAGCGTGCTTCTTGCTCTAAAGCAGAGTGTGTTTCTTGGATGAGAACTGTGCTGTGTGTTTCCCTTCAGAAACGGAGTTCAATGCCAGGCTCTGTGTCTTCCTACAAGCAAGACTTCGTTTCAGGTAAACACAGTCACTTTTCAGCTCAAACAAAGCTACATTGTTCACGAAGCTCATATGTTTCTTGCTCTTAACTGAAAAGCATTGGGTGTTAGAAGACCTGTGGTTTGTATCAGTTTCAGAAGCAGAGTTGAACTATATATGGTCCGTGTGTGTAGGAAACACAGTTCTTTTGTTCTGAGCACACTAACGTTCCCCGGCTTGTTAGAGATTCTAGAAAGCAAGAGCGTGCTTCTTGCTCTAAAGCAGAGTGTGTTTCATGGATGAGAACTATGCTGTGTGTTTCCCTTCAGAGACAGAGTTCAATGCCAGGCTCTGTGTCTTCCTACAAGCAAGACTTCATTTCATGTAAACACAGTCACTTTTCAGCTCAAACGAAGCTACAATGTTCCGGGAGCTCACACATTTCTCGCTCTGAACTGAAAAGCATTGGATGTTAGAGGGCCTGTGGTTTGTATCAGTTTCAGAAGCAGAGTTGAACTAGACATGGTCTGTCTGTGTAGGAAACACAGTTCTTTTGTTCTGAGCACACTCACATTTCCATCTGTATTAGAGATTCTAGAAAGCAAGAGCGTGCCTCTTGCTCTAAAGCAGAGTGTGTTCATGGATGAGAACTGTGCTGTGTGTTTCCCTTCAGAAACGGAGTTCAATGCCAGGCTCTGTGTCTTCCTACAAGCAAGACTTCTTTTCAGGTAAATGCAGTCACTTTTCAGCTCAAACGAAGCTACAATGCTCACGAAGCTCGCATGTCTCTTGCTTTTAACTGAAAAGCATTGGATGTTAGAGGACCATTGGTTTCTATCAGTTTCAGAAGCAGAGTTGAACTAGATATGGTCGGTGTGTAGGAAACACAGTTCTTCTTTTCTGAGCACACTCACGTTTCCCGGCTTGTTAGAGACTCTAGAAAGCAAGAGCGTGCTTCTTGCTCTAAAGCAGAGTGTGTTTCATGGATGAGAACTGTGCTTTGTGTTTCCCTTCAGAAACGGAGTTCAATGCCAGGCTCTGTGTCTTCCTACAAGCAAGACTTCGTTTCAGGTAAATGCAGTCACTTTTCAGCCCTAACGAAGCTACATTGTACACGAAGCTCACACGTTTCTTGCTCTTAAGTGAAAAGCATTGGATGTTAGAGGACATGTGGTTTTTATCAGTTTCAGAAACAGAGTTGAACTAGATATGGTCCGTGTGTGTAGGAAACACAGTTCTTTGTTCTGAGCACACTCACATTTCCCTCTGTAATTAGAGACTCTAGAAAGCAAGAGCGTGCTTCTTGCTCTAAAGCAGAGTGTGTTTCATGGATGAGAACTGTGCTGTGTGTTTCCCTTCAGAAACGGAGTTCAACGCCAGGCTCTTTGTCCTCCTACAAGCAAGGCTTCGTTTCAGTTAAACGCAGTGACTTTTCAGCTCAAAGGAAGCTACAATGCTCACGAAGCTCACACGTTTCTCATTCTGAACTGAAAAGCATTGGATGTTAGAGGGCCTGTGGTTTGTATCAGTTTCAGGAACAGAGTTGAACTAGATATGGTCCGTGTGTGTAGGAAACACAGTTCTTTTGTTCTGAGCACACTCACATTTCCCTCTGTTTTAGAGACTCTAGAAAGCAAGAGCGTGCTTCTTGCTCTAAAGCAGAGTGTGTTTCATGGATGAGAACTGTGCTGTGTGTTTCCCTTCAGAAACGGAGTTCAACGCCAGGCTCTGTGTCCTCCTACAAGCAAGGCTTCGTTTCAGGTAAACGCAGTCACTTTTCAGCTAAAACGAAGCTACATTGTTCACGAAGCTCACACGTTTCTTTCTTTTGACTGAAAAGCATTGGATGTTAGAGGTCCTGTGGTTTGTATCAGTTTCAGAAGCACAGTTGAACTAGATATGGTCCGTGTGTGTAGGAAACACAGTTCTTTTATTCTGAGCAAACTCACATTTCCCTCTGTATTAGAGACTCTAGAAAGCAAGAGTGTGCTTCTTGCCCTAAAGCATAGTGTGTTTCATGGAAGAGAACTGTGCTGTGTGTTTCCCTTCAGAAACGGAGTTCAATGCAAGACTCTGTGTCTTCCTACAAGCAAGACTTCGTTTCAGGTAAATGCAGTCACTTTTCAGCACAAACGAAGCTACAATGCTCACGAAGCTCACACGTTTCTCATTCTGAACTGAAAAGCATTGGATGTTAGAGGACCTGTGGTTTGTATCAGTTTCAGAAACAGAGTTGAACTAGATATGGTCCGTGTGTGTAGGAAACACAGTTCTTTTGTTCTGAGCACACTCACGTTTCCCGCCTTATTAGAGACCCTAGAAAGCAAGAGCTTGCTTCTTGCTCTAAAGCAGAGTGTGTTTCATTGATGAGAACTGTGCTGTGTGTTTTCCTTCAGAAACGGAGTTCAATGCCAGGCTCTGTGTCTTCCTACAAGCAAGACTTCGTTTCAGGTAAACACAGTCACTTTTCAGGTCAAACGAACCTACAATATTCAGGAAGCTCACACATTTCTCGCTCTGAACTGAAAAGCATTGGATGTTAGAGGGCCTGTGGTTTGTATCAGTTTCAGAAGCAGAATTTAACTAGATATGGTCCGTGTGTGTAGGAAACACAGTTCTTTTTTTCTGAGCACACTCACATTTCCCTCTGTTTTAGAGACTCTAGAAAGCAAGAGCGTGCTTCTTGCTCTAAAGCAGAGTGTGTTTCATGGATGAGAACTGTGCTGTGTGTTTCCCTTCAGAAACGGAGTTCAACGCCAGGCTCTGTGTCCTCCTACAAGCAAGGCTTCGTTTCAGGTAAACGCAGTCACTTTTCAGCTCAAACGAAGCTACATTGTTCACGAAGCTCACACGTTTCTTGCTTTTGACTGAAAAGCATTGGATGTTAGAGGTCCTGTGGTTTGTATCAGTTTCAGAAGCACAGTTGAACTAGATATGGTCCGTGTGTGTAGGAAACACAGTTCTTTTGTTCTGAGCACACTCACGTTTCCCGCCTTATTAGAGACTCTAGAAAGCAAGAGCGTGCTTCTTGCTCTAAAGCAGAGTGTGTTTCATGGATGAGAACTGTGCTGTGTGTTTCCCTTCAGAAACGGAGTTCAATGCCAGGCTCTGTGTCTTCCTACAAGCAAGAATTCGTTTCAGGTAAACGCAGTCACTTTTCAGCTCAAAGGAAGCAACATTGTTCACAAAGCTCACACGTTTCTCGCTCTTAACTGAAAAGCATTGGATGTTAGAGGACCTGTGGTTTGTATCAGTTTCAGAAGCAGTGTTGAACTAGATATAGTCCGTGTGTGTAGGAAACACAGTTCTTTTGTTCTGAGCACACTCACGTTTCCCTCTGTATTAGAGACTCTAGAGAGCAAGAGCGTGCTTCTTGCTCTAAAGCAGAGTGCGTTTCATGGATGAGAACTGTGCTGTGTGTTTCCCTTCAGAAAAGGAGTTCAATGCCTGGCTCTGTGTCTTCCTACAAGCAAGACTTCGTTTCAGGTAAACGTAGTCACTTTTCAGCTCAAACAGAGCTACATTGTTCACGAAGCTCACATGTTTCTTGCTCTTAAATGAAAAGCATTGGATGATAGAGGGCCTGTGGTTTGTATCAGTTTCAGAAGCAGAGTTGAACTAGATATGGTCCGTGTGTGTAGGAAACACAGTTCTTTTGTTCTGAACACACTCATGTTTCCCGCCATTTTAGAGACTCTAGAAAGCAAGAGCGTGCTTCTTGCTCTAAAGCAGGGTGTGTTTCATGGATGAGAATTGTGCTGTGTGTTTCCCTTCAGAAACGGAGTTGAATGCCAGGCTCTGTGTCTTCCTACAAGCAAGACTTCGTTTCAGTAAACGCAGTCACTTTTCAGCTCAAACGAAGATACATTGTTCACGAATCTCACATGCTTCTCGCTCTTAACTAAAAAGCATTGGATGTTAGAGGACCTGTGGTTTGTATCAGTTTCAAACACAGGGGTGAGCTAGATATGGTCCGTGTGTGTAGGAAACACAGTTCTTTTGTCTGAGCACACTCACGTTTCCCTCTGCATTAGAGACACTAGAAAGCAAGAGCGTGCTTCTTGCTCTAAAGCAGAGTGTGTTTCTTGGATGAGAACTGTGCTGTGTGTTTCCCTTCAGAAACGGAGTTCAATGCCAGGCTCTGTGTCTTCCTACAAGCAAGACTTCGTTTCAGGTAAACACAGTCACTTTTCAGCTCAAACAAAGCTACATTGTTCACGAAGCTCATATGTTTCTTGCTCTTAACTGAAAAGCATTGGGTGTTAGAAGACCTGTGGTTTGTATCAGTTTCAGAAGCAGAGTTGAACTATATATGGTCCGTGTGTGTAGGAAACACAGTTCTTTTGTTCTGAGCACACTAACGTTCCCCGGCTTGTTAGAGATTCTAGAAAGCAAGAGCGTGCTTCTTGCTCTAAAGCAGAGTGTGTTTCATGGATGAGAACTATGCTGTGTGTTTCCCTTCAGAGACAGAGTTCAATGCCAGGCTCTGTGTCTTCCTACAAGCAAGACTTCATTTCATGTAAACACAGTCACTTTTCAGCTCAAACGAAGCTACAATGTTCCGGGAGCTCACACATTTCTCGCTCTGAACTGAAAAGCATTGGATGTTAGAGGGCCTGTGGTTTGTATCAGTTTCAGAAGCAGAGTTGAACTAGATATGGTCGGTGTGTAGGAAACACAGTTCTTCTTTTCTGAGCACACTCACGTTTCCCGGCTTGTTAGAGACTCTAGAAAGCAAGAGCGTGCTTCTTGCTCTAAAGCAGAGTGTGTTTCATGGATGAGAACTGTGCTGTGTGTTTCCCTTCAGAAACGTTGTTCAATGCCAGGCTCTGTGTCTTCCTACAAGCAAGACTTCGTTTCAGGTAAATGCAGTCACTTTTCAGCCCTAACGAAGCTACATTGTACACGAAGCTCACACGTTTCTTGCTCTTAAGTGAAAAGCATTGGATGTTAGAGGACATGTGGTTTTTATCAGTTTCAGAAACAGAGTTGAACTAGATATGGTCCGTGTGTGTAGGAAACACAGTTCTTTGTTCTGAGCACACTCACATTTCCCTCTGTAATTAGAGACTCTAGAAAGCAAGAGCGTGCTTCTTGCTCTAAAGCAGAGTGTGTTTCATGGATGAGAACTGTGCTGTGTGTTTCCCTTCAGAAACGGAGTTCAACGCCAGGCTCTTTGTCCTCCTACAAGCAAGGCTTCGTTTCAGTTAAACGCAGTGACTTTTCAGCTCAAAGGAAGCTACAATGCTCACGAAGCTCACACGTTTCTCATTCTGAACTGAAAAGCATTGGATGTTAGAGGGCCTGTGGTTTGTATCAGTTTCAGGAACAGAGTTGAACTAGATATGGTCCGTGTGTGTAGGAAACACAGTTCTTTTGTTCTGAGCACACTCACATTTCCCTCTGTTTTAGAGACTCTAGAAAGCAAGAGCGTGCTTCTTGCTCTAAAGCAGAGTGTGTTTCATGGATGAGAACTGTGCTGTGTGTTTCCCTTCAGAAACGGAGTTCAACGCCAGGCTCTGTGTCCTCCTACAAGCAAGGCTTCGTTTCAGGTAAACGCAGTCACTTTTCAGCTAAAACGAAGCTACATTGTTCACGAAGCTCACACGCTTCTTTCTTTTGACTGAAAAGCATTGGATGTTAGAGGTCCTGTGGTTTGTATCAGTTTCAGAAGCACAGTTGAACTAGATATGGTCCGTGTGTGTAGGAAACACAGTTCTTTTATTCTGAGCAAACTCACATTTCCCTCTGTATTAGAGACTCTAGAAAGCAAGAGTGTGCTTCTTGCCCTAAAGCATAGTGTGTTTCATGGAAGAGAACTGTGCTGTGTGTTTCCCTTCAGAAACGGAGTTCAATGCAAGACTCTGTGTCTTCCTACAAGCAAGACTTCGTTTCAGGTAAATGCAGTCACTTTTCAGCACAAACGAAGCTACAATGCTCACGAAGCTCACACGTTTCTCATTCTGAACTGAAAAGCATTGGATGTTAGAGGACCTGTGGTTTGTATCAGTTTCAGAAACAGAGTTGAACTAGATATGGTCCGTGTGTGTAGGAAACACAGTTCTTTTGTTCTGAGCACACTCACGTTTCCCGCCTTATTAGAGACCCTAGAAAGCAAGAGCGTGCTTCTTGCTCTAAAGCAGAGTGTGTTTCATGGATGAGAACTGTGCTGTGTGTTTTCCTTCAGAAACGGAGTTCAATGCCAGGCTCTGTGTCTTCCTACAAGCAAGACTTCGTTTCAGGTAAACACAGTCACTTTTCAGGTCAAACGAAGCTACAATATTCAGGAAGCTCACACATTTCTCGCTCTGAACTGAAAAGCATTGGATGTTAGAGGGCCTGTGGTTTGTATCAGTTTCAGAAGCAGAATTTAACTAGATATGGTCCGTGTGTGTAGGAAACACAGTTCTTTTTTTCTGAGCACACTCACATTTCCCTCTGTTTTAGAGACTCTAGAAACCAAGAGCGTGCTTCTTGCTCTAAAGCAGAGTGTGTTTCATGGATGAGAACTGTGCTGTGTGTTTCCCTTCAGAAACGGAGTTCAACGCCAGGCTCTGTGTCCTCCTACAAGCAAGGCTTCGTTTCAGGTAAACACAGTCACTTTTCAGCTCAAACGAAGCTACATTGTTCACGAAGCTCACACGTTTCTTGCTTTTGACTGAAAAGCATTGGATGTTAGAGGTCCTGTGGTTTGTATCAGTTTCAGAAGCACAGTTGAACTAGATATGGTCCGTGTGTGTAGGAAACACAGTTCTTTTATTCTGAGCAAACTCACGTTTCCCTCTGTATTAGAGACTCTAGAAAGCAAGAGTGTGCTTCTTGCCCTAAAGCATAGTGTGTTTCATGGAAGAGAACTGTGCTGTGTGTTTCGCTACAGAAACGGAGTTCAATGCAAGGCTCTGTGTCTTCCTACAAGCAAGACTTCGTTTCAGGTAAATGCAGTCACTTTTCACCTCAAACGAAGCTACAATGCTCACGAAGCTCACAAGTTTCTCATTCTGAACTGAAAAGCATTGGATGTTATAGGGCCTGTGGTTTGTATCAGTTTCAGAAGCAGTGTTGAACTAGATATGGTCCGTGTGTGTAGGAAACACAGTTCTTTTGTTCTGAGCACACTCACGTTTCCCTCTGTATTAGAGACTCTAGAAAGCAAGAGCGTGCTTCTTGCTCTAAAGCAGAGTGCGTTTCATGGATGAGAACTGTGCTGTGTGTTTCCCTTCAGAAACGGAGTTCAATGCCTGGTTCTGTGTCTTCCTACAAGCAAGACTTCGTTTCATGTAAACACAGTCACTTTTCAGCTCAAACGAAGCTACAATATTCAGGAAGCTCACACATTTCTCGCTCTTAACTGAAAAGCATTGGATGTTAGAGGGCCTGTGGTTTGTATCAGTTTCAGAAGGAGAGTTGAACTAGATATGATCCGTGTGTAGGAAACACAGTGCTTTTGTTCTGAGCACACTCACATTTCCCTCTCTATTAGAGACTCTAGAAAGCAAGAGCGTGCTTCTTGCTCTAAAGCAGAGTGTGTTTCATGGATGAGAACGGTGCTGTGTGTTTCGCTTCAGAAACGGAGTTCAATGCCAGGCTCTGTGTCCTCCTACAAGCAAGGCTTCATTTCGGTTAAACGCAGTGACTTTTCAGCTCAAACGAAGCTACATTGTTCACGAAGCTCGCATGTTTCTTGCTTTTAACTGAAAAGTATTGGATGTTAGAGGACCAGTTGTTTGTATCAGTTTCAGAAGCAGAGTTGAACTAGATATGGTCCGTGTGTAGGAAACACAGTTCTTTTTTTCTGAGCACACTCACGTTTCCCAGCTTGTTAGAGACTCTAGAAAGCAAGAGCGTGCGTCTTGCTCTAAAGTAGAGTGTGTTTCATGGATGAGAACTTTGCTGTGTGTTTCCCTTCAGAAACAGAGTTCAATGCCAGGCTCTGTGTCTTCCTACAAGGAAGACTTCGTTTCATGTAAACACAGTCACTTTTCAGCTCAAACGAATCTATAGTATTCAGGAAGCTCACACATTTCTCGCTCTGAACTGAAAAGCATTGGATGTTAGAGGGCCTGTGGTTTGTATCAGTTTCAGAAGCAGAATTTAACTAGATATGGTCCGTGAGTGTAGGAAACACAGTTCTTTTGTTCTGAGCACACTCACATTTCCCTCTGTTTTAGAGACTCTAGAAAGCAAGAGCGTGCTTCTTGCTCTAAAGCAGAGTGTGTTTCATGGATGAGAACTGTGCTGTGTGTTTCCCTTCAGAAACGGAGTTCAACGCCAGGCTCTGTGTCCTCCTACAAGCAAGGCTTCGTTTCAGGTAAACGCAGTCACTTTTCAGCTCAAACGAAGCTACATTGTTCACGAAGCTCACACGTTTCTTGCTTTTGACTGAAAAGCATTGGATGTTAGAGGTCCTGTGGTTTGTATCAGTTTCAGAAGCACAGTTGAACTAGATATGGTCCGTGTGTGTAGGAAACACAGTTCTTTTGTTCTGAGCACACTCACGTTTCCCGCCTTATTAGAGACTCTAGAAAGCAAGAGCGTGCTTCTTGCTCTAAAGCAGAGTGTGTTTCATGGATGAGAACTGTGCTGTGTGTTTCCCTTCAGAAACGGAGTTCAATGCCAGGCTCTGTGTCTTCCTACAAGCAAGAATTCGTTTCAGGTAAACGCAGTCACTTTTCAGCTCAAACGAAGCAACATTGTTCACAAAGCTCACACGTTTCTCGCTCTTAACTGAAAAGCATTGGATGTTAGAGGACCTGTGGTTTGTATCAGTTTCAGAAGCAGTGTTGAACTAGATATAGTCCGTGTGTGTAGGAAACACAGTTCTTTTGTTCTGAGCACACTCACGTTTCCCTCTGTATTAGAGACTCTAGAGAGCAAGAGCGTGCTTCTTGCTCTAAAGCAGAGTGCGTTTCATGGATGAGAACTGTGCTGTGTGTTTCCCTTCAGAAAAGGAGTTCAATGCCTGGCTCTGTGTCTTCCTACAAGCAAGACTTCGTTTCAGGTAAACGTAGTCACTTTTCAGCTCAAACAGAGCTACATTGTTCACGAAGCTCACATGTTTCTTGCTCTTAAATGAAAAGCATTGGATGATAGAGGGCCTGTGGTTTGTATCAGTTTCAGAAGCAGAGTTGAACTAGATATGGTCCGTGTGTGTAGGAAACACAGTTCTTTTGTTCTGAACACACTCATGTTTCCCGCCATTTTAGAGACTCTAGAAAGCAAGAGCTTGCTTCTTGCTCTAAAGCAGGGTATGTTTCATGGATGAGAATTGTGCTGTGTGTTTCCCTTCAGAAACGGAGTTGAATGCCAGGCTCTGTGTCTTCCTACAAGCAAGACTTCGTTTCAGTAAACGCAGTCACTTTTCAGCTCAAACGAAGATACATTGTTCACGAATCTCACACGCTTCTCGCTCTTAACTAAAAAGCATTGGATGTTAGAGGACCTGTGGTTTGTATCAGTTTCAAACACAGGGGTGAACTAGATATGGTCCGTGTGTGTAGGAAACACAGTTCTTTTGTCTGAGCACACTCACGTTTCCCTCTGCATTAGAGACACTAGAAAGCAAGAGCGTGCTTCTTGCTCTAAAGCAGAGTGTGTTTCTTGGATGAGAACTGTGCTGTGTGTTTCCCTTCAGAAACGGAGTTCAATGCCAGGCTCTGTGTCTTCCTACAAGCAAGAATTCGTTTCAGGTAAACGCAGTCACTTTTCAGCTCAAACGAAGCAACATTGTTCACAAAGCTCACACGTTTCTCGCTCTTAACTGAAAAGCATTGGATGTTAGAGGACCTGTGGTTTGTATCAGTTTCAGAAGCAGTGTTGAACTAGATATAGTCCGTGTGTGTAGGAAACACAGTTCTTTTGTTCTGAGCACACTCACGTTTCCCTCTGTATTAGAGACTCTAGAGAGCAAGAGCGTGCTTCTTGCTCTAAAGCAGAGTGCGTTTCATGGATGAGAACTGTGCTGTGTGTTTCCCTTCAGAAAAGGAGTTCAATGCCTGGCTCTGTGTCTTCCTACAAGCAAGACTTCGTTTCAGGTAAACGTAGTCACTTTTCAGCTCAAACAGAGCTACATTGTTCACGAAGCTCACATGTTTCTTGCTCTTAAATGAAAAGCATTGGATGATAGAGGGCCTGTGGTTTGTATCAGTTTCAGAAGCAGAGTTGAACTAGATATGGTCCGTGTGTGTAGGAAACACAGTTCTTTTGTTCTGAACACACTCATGTTTCCCGCCATTTTAGAGACTCTAGAAAGCAAGAGCTTGCTTCTTGCTCTAAAGCAGGGTATGTTTCATGGATGAGAATTGTGCTGTGTGTTTCCCTTCAGAAACGGAGTTGAATGCCAGGCTCTGTGTCTTCCTACAAGCAAGACTTCGTTTCAGTAAACGCAGTCACTTTTCAGCTCAAACGAAGATACATTGTTCACGAATCTCACACGCTTCTCGCTCTTAACTAAAAAGCATTGGATGTTAGAGGACCTGTGGTTTGTATCAGTTTCAAACACAGGGGTGAACTAGATATGGTCCGTGTGTGTAGGAAACACAGTTCTTTTGTCTGAGCACACTCACGTTTCCCTCTGCATTAGAGACACTAGAAAGCAAGAGCGTGCTTCTTGCTCTAAAGCAGAGTGTGTTTCTTGGATGAGAACTGTGCTGTGTGTTTCCCTTCAGAAACGGAGTTCAATGCCAGGCTCTGTGTCTTCCTACAAGCAAGACTTCGTTTCAGGTAAACACAGTCACTTTTCAGCTCAAACAAAGCTACATTGTTCACGAAGCTCATATGTTTCTTGCTCTTAACTGAAAAGCATTGGGTGTTAGAAGACCTGTGGTTTGTATCAGTTTCAGAAGCAGAGTTGAACTATATATGGTCCGTGTGTGTAGGAAACACAGTTCTTTTGTTCTGAGCACACTAACGTTCCCCGGCTTGTTAGAGATTCTAGAAAGCAAGAGCGTGCTTCTTGCTCTAAAGCAGAGTGTGTTTCATGGATGAGAACTATGCTGTGTGTTTCCCTTCAGAGACAGAGTTCAATGCCAGGCTCTGTGTCTTCCTACAAGCAAGACTTCATTTCATGTAAACACAGTCACTTTTCAGCTCAAACGAAGCTACAATGTTCCGGGAGCTCACACATTTCTCGCTCTGAACTGAAAAGCATTGGATGTTAGAGGGCCTGTGGTTTGTATCAGTTTCAGAAGCAGAATTGAACTAGACATGGTCTGTCTGTGTAGGAAACACAGTTCTTTTGTTCTGAGCACACTCACATTTCCATCTGTATTAGAGATTCTAGAAAGCAAGAGCGTGCCTCTTGCTCTAAAGCAGAGTGTGTTCATGGATGAGAACTGTGCTGTGTGTTTCCCTTCAGAAACGGAGTTCAATGCCAGGCTCTGTGTCTTCCTACAAGCAAGACTTCTTTTCAGGTAAATGCAGTCACTTTTCAGCTCAAACGAAGCTACAATGCTCACGAAGCTCGCATGTCTCTTGCTTTTAACTGAAAAGCATTGGATGTTAGAGGACCATTGGTTTCTATCAGTTTCAGAAGCAGAGTTGAACTAGATATGGTCGGTGTGTAGGAAACACAGTTCTTCTCTTCTGAGCACACTCACGTTTCCCGGCTTGTTAGAGACTCTAGAAAGCAAGAGCGTGCTTCTTGCTCTAAAGCAGAGTGTGTTTCATGGATGAGAACTGTGCTGTGTGTTTCCCTTCAGAAACGGAGTTCAATGCCAGGCTCTGTGTCTTCCTACAAGCAAGACTTCGTTTCAGGTAAATGCAGTCACTTTTCAGCCCTAACGAAGCTACATTGTACACGAAGCTCACACGTTTCTTGCTCTTAAGTGAAAAGCATTGGATGTTAGAGGACATGTGGTTTTTATCAGTTTCAGAAACAGAGTTGAACTAGATATGGCCCGTGTGTGTAGGAAACACAGTTCTTTGTTCTGAGCACACTCACATTTCCTTCTGTAATTAGAGACTCTAGAAAGCAAGAGCGTGCTTCTTGCTCTAAAGCAGAGTGTGTTTCATGGATGAGAACTGTGCTGTGTGTTTCCCTTCAGAAACGGAGTTCAACGCCAGGCTCTTATTCCTCCTACAAGCAAGGCTTCGTTTCAGTTAAACGCAGTGACTTTTCAGCTCAAAGGAAGCTACAATGCTCACGAAGCTCACACGTTTCTCATTCTGAACTGAAAAGCATTGGATGTTAGAGGGCCTGTGGTTTGTATCAGTTTCAGAAACAGAGTTGAACTAGATATGGTCCGTGTGTGTAGGAAACACAGTTCTTTTGTTCTGAGCACACTCACATTTCCCTCTGTTTTAGAGACTCTAGAAAGCAAGAGCGTGCTTCTTGCTCTAAAGCAGAGTGTGTTTCATGGATGAGAACTGTGCTGTGTGTTTCCCTTCAGAAACGGAGTTCAACGCCAGGCTCTGTGTCCTCCTACAAGCAAGGCTTCGTTTCAGGTAAACGCAGTCACTTTTCAGCTAAAACGAAGCTACATTGTTCACGAAGCTCACACGTTTCTTGCTTTTGACTGAAAAGCATTGGATGTTAGAGGTCCTGTGGTTTGTATCAGTTTCAGAAGCACAGTTGAACTAGATATGGTCCGTGTGTGTAGGAAACACAGTTCTTTTATTCTGAGCAAACTCACATTTCCCTCTGTATTAGAGACTCTAGAAAGCAAGAGTGTGCTTCTTGCCCTAAAGCATAGTGTGTTTCATGGAAGAGAACTGTGCTGTGTGTTTCCCTTCAGAAACGGAGTTCAATGCAAGACTCTGTGTCTTCCTACAAGCAAGACTTCGTTTCAGGTAAATGCAGTCACTTTTCAGCACAAACGAAGCTACAATGCTCACGAAGCTCACACGTTTCTCATTCTGAACTGAAAAGCATTGGATGTTAGAGGACCTGTGGTTTGTATCAGTTTCAGAAACAGAGTTGAACTAGATATGGTCCGTGTGTGTAGGAAACACAGTTCTTTTGTTCTGAGCACACTCACGTTTCCCGCCTTATTAGAGACCCTAGAAAGCAAGAGCGTGCTTCTTGCTCTAAAGCAGAGTGTGTTTCATGGATGAGAACTGTGCTGTGTGTTTTCCTTCAGAAACGGAGTTCAATGCCAGGCTCTGTGTCTTCCTACAAGCAAGACTTCGTTTCAGGTAAACACAGTCACTTTTCAGGTCAAACGAAGCTACAATATTCAGGAAGCTCACACATTTCTCGCTCTGAACTGAAAAGCATTGGATGTTAGAGGGCCTGTGGTTTGTATCAGTTTCAGAAGCAGAATTTAACTAGATATGGTCCTTGTGTGTAGGAAACACAGTTCTTTTTTTCTGAGCACACTCACATTTCCCTCTGTTTTAGAGACTCTAGAAAGCAAGAGCGTGCTTCTTGCTCTAAAGCAGAGTGTGTTTCATGGATGAGAACTGTGCTGTGTGTTTCCCTTCAGAAACGGAGTTCAACGCCAGGCTCTGTGTCCTCCTACAAGCAAGGCTTCGTTTCAGGTAAACACAGTCACTTTTCAGCTCAAACGAAGCTACATTGTTCACGAAGCTCACACGTTTCTTGCTTTTGACTGAAAAGCATTGGATGTTAGAGGTCCTGTGGTTTGTATCAGTTTCAGAAGCAGAGTTGAAATAGATATGGTCCGTGTGTGTAGGAAACACAGTTCTTTTATTCTGAGCAAACTCACGTTTCCCTCTGTATTAGAGACTCTAGAAAGCAAGAGTGTGCTTCTTGCCCTAAAGCATAGTGTGTTTCATGGAAGAGAACTGTGCTGTGTGTTTCGCTACAGAAACGGAGTTCAATGCAAGGCTCTGTGTCTTCCTACAAGCAAGACTTCGTTTCAGGTAAATGCAGTCACTTTTCAGCTCAAACGAAGCTACAATGCTCACGAAGCTCACAAGTTTCTCATTCTGAACTGAAAAGCATTGGATGTTATAGGGCCTGTGGTTTGTATCAGTTTCAGAAACAGAGTTGAACTTGATATGGTCCGTGTGTGTAGGAAACACAGTTCTTTTGTTCTGAGCACACTCACGTTTCCCGCCTTATTAGAGACTCTAGAAAGCAAGAGCGTGCTTCTTGCTCTAAAGCAGAGTGTGTTTCATGGATGAGAACTGTGCTGTGTGTTTCCCTTCAGAAACGGAGTTCAATGCCAGGCTCTGTGTCTTCCTACAAGCAAGAATTCGTTTCAGGTAAACGCAGTCACTTTTCAGCTCAAACGAAGCAACATTGTTCACAAAGCTCACACGTTTCTAGCTCTTAACTGAAAAGCATTGGATGTTAGAGGACCTGTGGTTTGTATCAGTTTCAGAAGCAGTGTTGAACTAGATATGGTCCGTGTGTGTAGGAAACACAGTTCTTTTGTTCTGAGCACACTCACGTTTCCCTCTGTATTAGAGACTCTAGAAAGCAAGAGCGTGCTTCTTGCTCTAAAGCAGAGTGCGTTTCATGGATGAGAACTGTGCTGTGTGTTTCCCTTCAGAAACGGAGTTCAATGCCTGGTTCTGTGTCTTCCTACAAGCAAGACTTCGTTTCATGTAAACACAGTCACTTTTCAGCTCAAACGAAGCTACAATATTCAGGAAGCTCACACATTTCTCGCTCTTAACTGAAAAGCATTGGATGTTAGAGGGCCTGTGGTTTGTATCAGTTTCAGAAGGAGAGTTGAACTAGATATGATCCGTGTGTGTAGGATACACAGTGCTTTTGTTCTGAGCACACTCACATTTCCCTCTCTATTAGAGACTCTAGAAAGCAAGAGCGTGATTCTTGCTCTAAAGCAGAGTGTGTTTCATGGATGAGAACGGTGCTGTGTGTTTCCCTTCAGAAACGGAGTTCAACGCCAGGCTCTGTGTCCTCCTACAAGCAAGGCTTCATTTCGGTTAAACGCAGTGACTTTTCAGCTCAAACGAAGCTACATTGTTCACGAAGCTCGCATGTTTCTTGCTTTTAACTGAAAAGTATTGGATGTTAGAGGACCAGTTGTTTGTATCAGTTTCAGAAGCAGAGTTGAACTAGATATGGTCCGTGTGTAGGAAACACAGTTCTTTTTTTCTGAGCACACTCACGTTTCCCGGCTTGTTAGAGACTCTAGAAAGCAAGAGCGTGCTTCTTGCTCTAAAGTAGAGTGTGTTTCATGGATGAGAACTTTGCTGTGTGTTTCCCTTCAGAAACAGAGTTCAATGCCAGGCTCTGTGTCTTCCTACAAGGAAGACTTCGTTTCATGTAAACACAGTCACTTTTCAGCTCAAACGAATCTATAGTATTCAGGAAGCTCACACATTTCTCGCTCTGAACTGAAAAGCATTGGATGTTAGAGGGCCTGTGGTTTGTATCAGTTTCAGAAGCAGAATTTAACTAGATATGGTCCGTGAGTGTAGGAAACACAGTTCTTTTGTTCTGAGCACACTCACATTTCCCTCTGTTTTAGAGACTCTAGAAAGCAAGAGCGTGCTTCTTGCTCTAAAGCAGAGTGTGTTTCATGGATGAGAACTGTGCTGTGTGTTTCCCTTCAGAAACGGAGTTCAACGCCAGGCTCTGTGTCCTCCTACAAGCAAGGCTTCGTTTCAGGTAAACGCAGTCACTTTTCAGCTCAAACGAAGCTACATTGTTCACGAAGCTCACACGTTTCTTGCTTTTGACTGAAAAGCATTGGATGTTAGAGGTCCTGTGGTTTGTATCAGTTTCAGAAGCACAGTTGAACTAGATATGGTCCGTGTGTGTAGGAAACACAGTTCTTTTGTTCTGAGCACACTCACGTTTCCCGCCTTATTAGAGACTCTAGAAAGCAAGAGCGTGCTTCTTGCTCTAAAGCAGAGTGTGTTTCATGGATGAGAACTGTGCTGTGTGTTTCCCTTCAGAAACGGAGTTCAATGCCAGGCTCTGTGTCTTCCTACAAGCAAGAATTCGTTTCAGGTAAACGCAGTCACTTTTCAGCTCAAACGAAGCAACATTGTTCACAAAGCTCACACGTTTCTCGCTCTTAACTGAAAAGCATTGGATGTTAGAGGACCTGTGGTTTGTATCAGTTTCAGAAGCAGTGTTGAACTAGATATAGTCCGTGTGTGTAGGAAACACAGTTCTTTTGTTCTGAGCACACTCACGTTTCCCTCTGTATTAGAGACTCTAGAGAGCAAGAGCGTGCTTCTTGCTCTAAAGCAGAGTGCGTTTCATGGATGAGAACTGTGCTGTGTGTTTCCCTTCAGAAAAGGAGTTCAATGCCTGGCTCTGTGTCTTCCTACAAGCAAGACTTCGTTTCAGGTAAACGTAGTCACTTTTCAGCTCAAACAGAGCTACATTGTTCACGAAGCTCACATGTTTCTTGCTCTTAAATGAAAAGCATTGGATGATAGAGGGCCTGTGGTTTGTATCAGTTTCAGAAGCAGAGTTGAACTAGATATGGTCCGTGTGTGTAGGAAACACAGTTCTTTTGTTCTGAACACACTCATGTTTCCTGCCATTTTAGAGACTCTAGAAAGCAAGAGCGTGCTTCTTGCTCTAAAGCAGGGTGTGTTTCATGGATGAGAATTGTGCTGTGTGTTTCCCTTCAGAAACGGAGTTGAATGCCAGGCTCTGTGTCTTCCTACAAGCAAGACTTCGTTTCAGTAAACGCAGTCACTTTTCAGCTCAAACGAAGATACATTGTTCACGAATCTCACACGCTTCTCGCTCTTAACTAAAAAGCATTGGATGTTAGAGGACCTGTGGTTTGTATCAGTTTCAAACACAGGGGTGAACTAGATATGGTCCGTGTGTGTAGGAAACACAGTTCTTTTGTCTGAGCACACTCACGTTTCCCTCTGCATTAGAGACACTAGAAAGCAAGAGCGTGCTTCTTGCTCTAAAGCAGAGTGTGTTTCATGGATGAGAACTCTGCTGTGTGTTTCCCTTCAGAAACGGAGTTCAATGCCAGGCTCTGTGTCTTCCTACAAGCAAGACTTCGTTTCAGGTAAACACAGTCACTTTTCAGGTCAAACGAAGCTACAATATTCAGGAAGCTCACACATTTCTCGCTCTGAACTGAAAAGCATTGGATGTTAGAGGGCCTGTGGTTTGTATCAGTTTCAGAAGCAGAATTTAACTAGATATGGTCCGTGTGTGTAGGAAACACAGTTCTTTTGTTCTGAGCACACTCACATTTCCCTCTGTTTTAGAGACTCTAGAAAGCAAGAGCGTGCTTCTTGCTCTAAAGCAGAGTGTGTTTCATGGATGAGAACTGTGCTGTGTGTTTCCCTTCAGAAACGGAGTTCAACGCCAGGCTCTGTGTCCTCCTACAAGCAAGGCTTCGTTTCAGGTAAACGCAGTCACTTTTCAGCTAAAACGAAGCTACATTGTTCACGAAGCTCACACGTTTCTTGCTTTTGACTGAAAAGCATTGGATGTTAGAGGTCCTGTGGTTTGTATCAGTTTCAGAAGCACAGTTGAACTAGATATGGTCCGTGTGTGTAGGAAACACAGTTCTTTTATTCTGAGCAAACTCACATTTCCCTCTGTATTAGAGACTCTAGAAAGCAAGAGTGTGCTTCTTGCCCTAAAGCATAGTGTGTTTCATGGAAGAGAACTGTGCTGTGTGTTTCCCTTCAGAAACGGAGTTCAATGCAAGACTCTGTGTCTTCCTACAAGCAAGACTTCGTTTCAGGTAAATGCAGTCACTTTTCAGCACAAACGAAGCTACAATGCTCACGAAGCTCACACGTTTCTCATTCTGAACTGAAAAGCATTGGATGTTAGAGGACCTGTGGTTTGTATCAGTTTCAGAAACAGAGTTGAACTAGATATGGTCCGTGTGTGTAGGAAACACAGTTCTTTTGTTCTGAGCACACTCACGTTTCCCGCCTTATTAGAGACCCTAGAAAGCAAGAGCGTGCTTCTTGCTCTAAAGCAGAGTGTGTTTCATGGATGAGAACTGTGCTGTGTGTTTTCCTTCAGAAACGGAGTTCAATGCCAGGCTCTGTGTCTTCCTACAAGCAAGACTTCGTTTCAGGTAAACACAGTCACTTTTCAGGTCAAACGAAGCTACAATATTCAGGAAGCTCACACATTTCTCGCTCTGAACTGAAAAGCATTGGATGTTAGAGGGCCTGTGGTTTGTATCAGTTTCAGAAGCAGAATTTAACTAGATATGGTCCGTGTGTGTAGGAAACACAGTTCTTTTTTTCTGAGCACACTCACATTTCCCTCTGTTTTAGAGACTCTAGAAAGCAAGAGCGTGCTTCTTGCTCTAAAGCAGAGTGTGTTTCATGGATGAGAACTATGCTGTGTGTTTCCCTTCAGATACGGAGTTCAACGCCAGGCTCTGTGTCCTCCTACAAGTAAGGCTTCGTTTCAGGTAAACACAGTCACTTTTCAGCTCAAACGAAGCTACATTGTTCACGAAGCTCACACGTTTCTTGCTCTAAACTGAAAAGCATTGGATGTTAGAGGTCCTGTGGTTTGTATCAGTTTCAGAAGCACAGTTGAACTAGATATGGTCCGTGTGTGTAGGAAACACAGTTCTTTTATTCTGAGCAAACTCACGTTTCCCTCTGTATTAGAGACTCTAGAAAGCAAGAGTGTGCTTCTTGCCCTAAAGCATAGTGTGTTTCATGGAAGAGAACTGTGCTGTGTGTTTCCCTACAGAAACGGAGTTCAATGCAAGGCTCTGTGTCTTCCTACAAGCAAGACTTCGTTTCAGGTAAATGTAGTCACTTTTCAGCTCAAACGAAGCTACAATGCTCACGAAGCTCACAAGTTTCTCATTCTGAACTGAAAAGCATTGGATGTTATAGGGCCTGTGGTTTGTATCAGTTTCAGAAACAGAGTTGAACTTGATATGGTCCGTGTGTGTAGGAAACACAGTTCTTTTGTTCTGAGCACACTCACGTTTCCCGCCTTATTAGAGACTCTAGAAAGCAAGAGCGTGCTTCTTGCTCTAAAGCAGAGTGTGTTTCATGGATGAGAACTGTGCTGTGTGTTTCCCTTCAGAAACGGAGTTCAATGCCAGGCTCTGTGTCTTCCTACAAGCAACAATTCGTTTCAGGTAAACGCAGTCACTTTTCAGCTCAAACGAAGCAACATTGTTCACAAAGCTCACACGTTTCTCGCTCTTAACTGAAAAGCATTGGATGTTAGAGGACCTGTGGTTTGTATCAGTTTCAGAAGCAGTGTTGATCTAGATATGGTCCGTGTGTGTAGGAAACACAGTTCTTTTGTTCTGAGCACACTCACGTTTCCCTCTGTATTAGAGACTCTAGAAAGCAAGAGCATGCTTCTTGCTCTAAAGCAGAGTGCGTTTCATGGATGAGAACTGTGCTGTGTGTTTCCCTTCAGAAACGGAGTTCACTGCCTGGCTCTGTGTCTTCCTACAAGCCAGACTTCTTTTCAGGTAAACGCAGTCACTTTTCAGCTCAAACAGAGCTACATTGTTCACGAAGCTCACATATTTCTTGCTCTTAAATGAAAAGCATTGGAGGTTAGAGGGCCTGTGGTTTGTATCAGTTTCAGAAGCAGAGTTGAAGTAGATATGGTCCGTGTGTGTAGGAAACACAGTTCTTTTGTTCTGAACACACTCATGTTTCCCTCCATTTTAGAGATTCTAGAAAGCAAGAGCGTGTTTCTTGCTCTAAAGCAGAGTGTGTTTCATGGATGAGAATTGTGCTGTGTGTTTCCCTTCAGAAACGGAGTTGAATGCCAGGCTCTGTGTCTTCCTACAAGCAAGAATTCGTTTCAGTAAACGCAGTCACTTTTCAGCTCAAACGAAGATACATTGTTCAAGAAGCTCACACGCTTCTTGCTCTTAACTGAAAAGCATTGGATGTTAGAGGACCTGTGGTTTGTATCAGTTTCAAACACAGGGTTGAACTAGATATGGTCCGTGTGTGTAGGAAACACAGTTCTTTTGTCTGAGCACACTCACTTTTCCCTCTGTATTAGAGACTCTAGAAAGCAAGAGCGTGCTTCTTGCTCTAAAGCAGAGTGTGTTTCATGGATGAGAACTGTGCTGTGTGTTTCCCTTCAGAAACGGAGTTCAATGCCAGGCTCTGTGTCTTCCTACAAGCAAGACTTCGTTTCACGTAAACGCAGTCACTTTTCAGCTCAAACAAAGCTACATTGTTCACGAAGCTTGTATGTTTCTTGCTCTTAACTGAAAAGCATTGGATGTTAGAAGACCTGTGGTTTGTATCAGTTTCAGAAGCAGAGTTGAACTATATATGGTCCGTGTGTAGGAAACACAGTGCTTTTGTTCTGAGCACACTCACATTTCCCTCTCTATTAGAGACTCTAGAAAGCAAGAGCGTGCTTCTTGCTCTAAAGCAGAGTGTGTTTCATGGATGAGAACGGTGCTGTGTGTTTCGCTTCAGAAACGGAGTTCAATGCCAGGCTCTGTGTCCTCCTACAAGCAAGGCTTCATTTCGGTTAAACGCAGTGACTTTTCAGCTCAAACGAAGCTACATTGTTCACGAAGCTCGCATGTTTCTTGCTTTTAACTGAAAAGTATTGGATGTTAGAGGACCAGTTGTTTGTATCAGTTTCAGAAGCAGAGTTGAACTAGATATGGTCCGTGTGTAGGAAACACAGTTCTTTTTTTCTGAGCACACTCACGTTTCCCGGCTTGTTAGAGACTCTAGAAAGCAAGAGCGTGCGTCTTGCTCTAAAGTAGAGTGTGTTTCATGGATGAGAACTTTGCTGTGTGTTTCCCTTCAGAAACAGAGTTCAATGCCAGG
Organism: Onychomys leucogaster; assembly: GCA_949786385.1. NCBI lineage: Eukaryota > Metazoa > Chordata > Mammalia > Rodentia > Cricetidae > Onychomys > Onychomys leucogaster. The sequence continues at coordinate 91,358 of CATKUP010000599.1, forward strand.
CTCTGTGTCTTCCTACAAGGAAGACTTCGTTTCATGTAAACACAGTCACTTTTCAGCTCAAACGAATCTATAGTATTCAGGAAGCTCACACATTTCTCGCTCTGAACTGAAAAGCATTGGATGTTAGAGGGCCTGTGGTTTGTATCAGTTTCAGAAGCAGAATTTAACTAGATATGGTCCGTGAGTGTAGGAAACACAGTTCTTTTGTTCTGAGCACACTCACATTTCCCTCTGTTTTAGAGACTCTAGAAAGCAAGAGCGTGCTTCTTGCTCTAAAGCAGAGTGTGTTTCATGGATGAGAACTGTGCTGTGTGTTTCCCTTCAGAAACGGAGTTCAACGCCAGGCTCTGTGTCCTCCTACAAGCAAGGCTTCGTTTCAGGTAAACGCAGTCACTTTTCAGCTCAAACGAAGCTACATTGTTCACGAAGCTCACACGTTTCTTGCTTTTGACTGAAAAGCATTGGATGTTAGAGGTCCTGTGGTTTGTATCAGTTTCAGAAGCACAGTTGAACTAGATATGGTCCGTGTGTGTAGGAAACACAGTTCTTTTGTTCTGAGCACACTCACGTTTCCCGCCTTATTAGAGACTCTAGAAAGCAAGAGCGTGCTTCTTGCTCTAAAGCAGAGTGTGTTTCATGGATGAGAACTGTGCTGTGTGTTTCCCTTCAGAAACGGAGTTCAATGCCAGGCTCTGTGTCTTCCTACAAGCAAGAATTCGTTTCAGGTAAACGCAGTCACTTTTCAGCTCAAACGAAGCAACATTGTTCACAAAGCTCACACGTTTCTCGCTCTTAACTGAAAAGCATTGGATGTTAGAGGACCTGTGGTTTGTATCAGTTTCAGAAGCAGTGTTGAACTAGATATAGTCCGTGTGTGTAGGAAACACAGTTCTTTTGTTCTGAGCACACTCACGTTTCCCTCTGTATTAGAGACTCTAGAGAGCAAGAGCGTGCTTCTTGCTCTAAAGCAGAGTGCGTTTCATGGATGAGAACTGTGCTGTGTGTTTCCCTTCAGAAAAGGAGTTCAATGCCTGGCTCTGTGTCTTCCTACAAGCAAGACTTCGTTTCAGGTAAACGTAGTCACTTTTCAGCTCAAACAGAGCTACATTGTTCACGAAGCTCACATGTTTCTTGCTCTTAAATGAAAAGCATTGGATGATAGAGGGCCTGTGGTTTGTATCAGTTTCAGAAGCAGAGTTGAACTAGATATGGTCCGTGTGTGTAGGAAACACAGTTCTTTTGTTCTGAACACACTCATGTTTCCTGCCATTTTAGAGACTCTAGAAAGCAAGAGCGTGCTTCTTGCTCTAAAGCAGGGTGTGTTTGATGGATGAGAATTGTGCTGTGTGTTTCCCTTCAGAAACGGAGTTGAATGCCAGGCTCTGTGTCTTCCTACAAGCAAGACTTCGTTTCAGTAAACGCAGTCACTTTTCAGCTCAAACGAAGATACATTGTTCACGAATCTCACACGCTTCTCGCTCTTAACTAAAAAGCATTGGATGTTAGAGGACCTGTGGTTTGTATCAGTTTCAAACACAGGGGTGAACTAGATATGGTCCGTGTGTGTAGGAAACACAGTTCTTTTGTCTGAGCACACTCACGTTTCCCTCTGCATTAGAGACACTAGAAAGCAAGAGCGTGCTTCTTGCTCTAAAGCAGAGTGTGTTTCATGGATGAGAACTCTGCTGTGTGTTTCCCTTCAGAAACGGAGTTCAATGCCAGGCTCTGTGTCTTCCTACAAGCAAGACTTCGTTTCAGGTAAACACAGTCACTTTTCAGGTCAAACGAAGCTACAATATTCAGGAAGCTCACACATTTCTCGCTCTGAACTGAAAAGCATTGGATGTTAGAGGGCCTGTGGTTTGTATCAGTTTCAGAAGCAGAATTTAACTAGATATGGTCCGTGTGTGTAGGAAACACAGTTCTTTTGTTCTGAGCACACTCACATTTCCCTCTGTTTTAGAGACTCTAGAAAGCAAGAGCGTGCTTCTTGCTCTAAAGCAGAGTGTGTTTCATGGATGAGAACTGTGCTGTGTGTTTCACTTCAGAAACGGAGTTCAACGCCAGGCTCTGTGTCCTCCTACAAGCAAGGCTTCGTTTCAGGTAAACGCAGTCACTTTTCAGCTAAAACGAAGCTACATTGTTCACGAAGCTCACACGTTTCTTGCTTTTGACTGAAAAGCATTGGATGTTAGAGGTCCTGTGGTTTGTATCAGTTTCAGAAGCACAGTTGAACTAGATATGGTCCGTGTGTGTAGGAAACACAGTTCTTTTATTCTGAGCAAACTCACATTTCCCTCTGTATTAGAGACTCTAGAAAGCAAGAGTGTGCTTCTTGCCCTAAAGCATAGTGTGTTTCATGGAAGAGAACTGTGCTGTGTGTTTCCCTTCAGAAACGGAGTTCAATGCAAGACTCTGTGTCTTCCTACAAGCAAGACTTCGTTTCAGGTAAATGCAGTCACTTTTCAGCACAAACGAAGCTACAATGCTCACGAAGCTCACACGTTTCTCATTCTGAACTGAAAAGCATTGGATGTTAGAGGACCTGTGGTTTGTATCAGTTTCAGAAACAGAGTTGAACTAGATATGGTCCGTGTGTGTAGGAAACACAGTTCTTTTGTTCTGAGCACACTCACGTTTCCCGCCTTATTAGAGACCCTAGAAAGCAAGAGCGTGCTTCTTGCTCTAAAGCAGAGTGTGTTTCATGGATGAGAACTGTGCTGTGTGTTTTCCTTCAGAAACGGAGTTCAATGCCAGGCTCTGTGTCTTCCTACAAGCAAGACTTCGTTTCAGGTAAACACAGTCACTTTTCAGGTCAAACGAAGCTACAATATTCAGGAAGCTCACACATTTCTCGCTCTGAACTGAAAAGCATTGGATGTTAGAGGGCCTGTGGTTTGTATCAGTTTCAGAAGCAGAATTTAACTAGATATGGTCCGTGTGTGTAGGAAACACAGTTCTTTTTTTCTGAGCACACTCACATTTCCCTCTGTTTTAGAGACTCTAGAAAGCAAGAGCGTGCTTCTTGCTCTAAAGCAGAGTGTGTTTCATGGATGAGAACTATGCTGTGTGTTTCCCTTCAGATACGGAGTTCAACGCCAGGCTCTGTGTCCTCCTACAAGTAAGGCTTCGTTTCAGGTAAACACAGTCACTTTTCAGCTCAAACGAAGCTACATTGTTCACGAAGCTCACACGTTTCTTGCTCTAAACTGAAAAGCATTGGATGTTAGAGGTCCTGTGGTTTGTATCAGTTTCAGAAGCACAGTTGAACTAGATATGGTCCGTGTGTGTAGGAAACACAGTTCTTTTATTCTGAGCAAACTCACGTTTCCCTCTGTATTAGAGACTCTAGAAAGCAAGAGTGTGCTTCTTGCCCTAAAGCATAGTGTGTTTCATGGAAGAGAACTGTGCTGTGTGTTTCCCTACAGAAACGGAGTTCAATGCAAGGCTCTGTGTCTTCCTACAAGCAAGACTTCGTTTCAGGTAAATGTAGTCACTTTTCAGCTCAAACGAAGCTACAATGCTCACGAAGCTCACAAGTTTCTCATTCTGAACTGAAAAGCATTGGATGTTATAGGGCCTGTGGTTTGTATCAGTTTCAGAAACAGAGTTGAACTTGATATGGTCCGTGTGTGTAGGAAACACAGTTCTTTTGTTCTGAGCACACTCACGTTTCCCGCCTTATTAGAGACTCTAGAAAGCAAGAGCGTGCTTCTTGCTCTAAAGCAGAGTGTGTTTCATGGATGAGAACTGTGCTGTGTGTTTCCCTTCAGAAACGGAGTTCAATGCCAGGCTCTGTGTCTTCCTACAAGCAACAATTCGTTTCAGGTAAACGCAGTCACTTTTCAGCTCAAACGAAGCAACATTGTTCACAAAGCTCACACGTTTCTCGCTCTTAACTGAAAAGCATTGGATGTTAGAGGACCTGTGGTTTGTATCAGTTTCAGAAGCAGTGTTGATCTAGATATGGTCCGTGTGTGTAGGAAACACAGTTCTTTTGTTCTGAGCACACTCACGTTTCCCTCTGTATTAGAGACTCTAGAAAGCAAGAGCATGCTTCTTGCTCTAAAGCAGAGTGCGTTTCATGGATGAGAACTGTGCTGTGTGTTTCCCTTCAGAAACGGAGTTCACTGCCTGGCTCTGTGTCTTCCTACAAGCCAGACTTCTTTTCAGGTAAACGCAGTCACTTTTCAGCTCAAACAGAGCTACATTGTTCACGAAGCTCACATATTTCTTGCTCTTAAATGAAAAGCATTGGATGTTAGAGGGCCTGTGGTTTGTATCAGTTTCAGAAGCAGAGTTGAACTAGATATGGTCCGTGTGTGTAGGAAACACAGTTCTTTTGTTCTGAACACACTCATGTTTCCCTCCATTTTAGAGACTCTAGAAAGCAAGAGCGTGTTTCTTGCTCTAAAGCAGAGTGTGTTTCATGGATGAGAATTGTGCTGTGTGTTTCCCTTCAGAAACGGAGTTGAATGCCAGGCTCTGTGTCTTCCTACAAGCAAGAATTCGTTTCAGTAAACGCAGTCACTTTTCAGCTCAAACGAAGATACATTGTTCAAGAAGCTCACACGCTTCTTGCTCTTAACTGAAAAGCATTGGATGTTAGAGGACCTGTGGTTTGTATCAGTTTCAAACACAGGGTTGAACTAGATATGGTCCGTGTGTGTAGGAAACACAGTTCTTTTGTCTGAGCACACTCACTTTTCCCTCTGTATTAGAGACTCTAGAAAGCAAGAGCGTGCTTCTTGCTCTAAAGCAGAGTGTGTTTCATGGATGAGAACTGTGCTGTGTGTTTCCCTTCAGAAACGGAGTTCAATGCCAGGCTCTGTGTCTTCCTACAAGCAAGACTTCGTTTCACGTAAACGCAGTCACTTTTCAGCTCAAACAAAGCTACATTGTTCACGAAGCTTGTATGTTTCTTGCTCTTAACTGAAAAGCATTGGATGTTAGAAGACCTGTGGTTTGTATCAGTTTCAGAAGCAGAGTTGAACTATATATGGTCCGTGTGTGTAGGAAACACAGTTCTTTTGTTCTGAGCACACTAACGTTCCCCGGCTTGTTAGAGATTCTAGAAAGCAAGAGCGTGCTTCTTGCTCTAAAGCAGAGTGTGTTTCATGGATGAGAACTATGCTGTGTGTTTCCCTTCAGAGACAGAGTTCAATGCCAGGCTCTGTGTCTTCCTACAAGCAAGACTTCATTTCATGTAAACACAGTCACTTTTCAGCTCAAACGAAGCTACAATGTTCCAGGAGCTCACACATTTCTCGCTCTGAACTGAAAAGCATTGGATGTTAGAGGGCCTGTGGTTTGTATCAGTTTCAGAAGCAGAGTTGAACTAGACATGGTCTGTCTGTGTAGGAAACACAGTTCTTTTGTTCTGAGCACACTCACATTTCCATCTGTATTAGAGATTCTAGAAACAAGAGCGTGCCTCTTGCTCTAAAGCAGAGTGTGTTCATGGATGAGAACTGTGCTGTGTGTTTCCCTTCAGAAACGGAGTTCAATGCCAGGCTCTGTGTCCTCCTACAAGCAAGGATTCGTTTGAGGTAAACGCACTCACTTTTCAGCTCAAACGAATCTACATTGTTCACGAAGCTCACACGTTTCTTGCTCTAAACTGAAAAGCATTGGATGTTAGAGGTCCTTTGCTTTGTATCAGTTTCAGAAGCACAGTTGAACTAGATATGGTCCGTGTGTGTAGGAAACACAGTTCTTTTGTTCTGAGCAAACTCACGTTTCCCTCTGTATTGGAGACTCTAGAAAGCAAGAGTGTGCTTCTTGCCCTAAAGCAGACTGTGTTTCATGGATGAGAACTGTGCTGTGTGTTTCTCTTCAGAAACGGAGTTCAATGCCAGGCTCTGTGTCTTCCTACAAGCAAGACTTCTTTTCAGGTAAATGCAGTCACTTTTCAGCCCTAACGAAGCTACATTGTACACGAAGCTCACACGTTTCTTGCTCTTAACTGAAAAGCATTGGATGTTAGAGGACCTGTGGTTTTTATCAGTTTCAGAAACAGAGTTGAACTAGATTTGGTCCGTGTGTGTAGGAAACACAGTTCTTTGTTCTGAGCACACTCACATTTCCCTCTGTAATTAGAGACTCTAGAGAGTAAGAGCGTGCTTCTTGCTCTAAAGCAGTGTGTGTTTCATGGATGAGAACTGTGCTGTGTGTTTCCCTTCAGAAATGGAGTTCAATGCCAAGCTCTGTGTCTTCCTACAAGCAAGACTTCTTTTCACGTAAACACAGTCACTTTTCAGCTCAAAGGAAGCTACATTGTTCACTAAGCTCGCATGTCTCTTGCATTTAACTGAAAATCATTGGATGTTAGAGGACCAGTGGTTTGTATCAGTTTCAGAAGCAGAGTTGAACTAGATATGGTCCGTGTGTGTAGGAAACACAGTTCTTTTTTTCTGAGCACACTCACGTTTCCCGGCTTGTTAGAGACTCTAGAAAGCAAGAGCATGCTTCTTGCTCTAAAGCAGAGTGTGTTTCATGGATGAGAACTGTGCTCTGTGTTTCCCTTCAGAAACAGAGTTCAATGCCAGGCTCTGTGTCTTCCTACAAGCAAGACATCATTTCTTGTAAACACAGTCACTTTTCAGCTCAAACGAAGCTACAATATTCAGGAAGCTCACACATTTCTCGCTCTGAACTGAAAAGCATTGGATGTTAGAGGGCCTGTGGTTTGTATCAGTTTCAGAAGCAGAGTTGAACTAGATATGCTCCGTGTGTGTAGGAAACACAGTTCTTTTGTTCTGAGCACACTCACATTTCCCTCTGTATTAGAGACTCTAGAAAGCAAGAGCGTGCTTCTTGCTCAAAAGCAGAGTGTGTTTCATGGATGAGAACTGTGCTGTGTGTTTCCCTTCAGAAACAGAGTTCAATGCCAGGTTCTGTGTCTTCCTACAAGCAAGACTTCGTTTCAGGTAAATGCAGTCACTTTTCAGCCCTAACGAAGCTACATTGTACACGAAGCTCACACGTTTCTTGCTCTTAAGTGAAAAGCATTGGATGTTAGAGGACCTGTGGTTTTTATCAATTTCAGAAACAGAGTTGAACTAGATATGGTCCGTGTGTTTAGGAAACACAGTTCTTTGTTCTGAGCACACTCACATTTCCCTCTGTAATTAGAGACTCTAGAAAGCAAGAGCGTGCTTCTTGCTCTAAAGCAGAGTGTGTTTCATGGATGAGAACTGTGCTGTGTGTTTCCCTTCAGAAACGGAGTTCAAGGCCAGGCTCTGTGTCCTCCTACCTGCAAGGCTTCGTTTCAGTTAAACGCAGTGACTTTTTAGCTCAAAGGAAGCTACAATGCTCACGAAGCTCACACGTTTCTCATTCTGAACTGAAAAGCATTGGATGTTAGAGGGCCTGTGGTTTGTATCAGTTTCAGAAGCAGTGTTGAACTAGATATGGTCCATGTGTGTAGGAAACACAGTTCTTTTGTTCTGAGCACACTCACGTTTCTCTCTGTATTAGAGACTCTAGAAAGCAAGAGCGTGCTTCTTGCTCTAAAGCAGAGTGTGTTTCATGGATGAGAACTGTGCTGTGTGTTTCCCTTCAGAAACGGAGTTCAAGGCCAGGCTCTGTGTCCTCCTACAAGCAAGGCTTCGTTTCAGTTAAACGCAGTGACTTTTCAGCTCAAAGGAAGCTACAATGCTCACGAAGCTCACACGTTTCTCATTCTGAACTGAAAAGCATTGGATGTTAGAGGGCCTGTGGTTTGTATCAGTTTCAGAAGCAGTGTTGAACTAGATATGGTCCATGTGTGTAGGAAACACAGTTCTTTTGTTCTGAGCACACTCACGTTTCCCGGCTTGTTAGAGACTCTAGAAAGCAAGAGCATGCTTCTTGCTCTAAAGCAGAGTGTGTTTCATGGATGAGAACTGTGCTCTGTGTTTCCCTTCAGAAACAGAGTTCAATGCCAGGCTCTGTGTCTTCCTACAAGCAAGACATCATTTCTTGTAAACACAGTCACTTTTCAGCTCAAACGAAGCTACAATATTCAGGAAGCTCACACATTTCTCGCTCTGAACTGAAAAGCATTGGATGTTAGAGGGCCTGTGGTTTGTATCAGTTTCAGAAGCAGAGTTGAACTAGATATGCTCCGTGTATGTAGGAAACACAGTTCTTTTGTTCTGAGCACACTCACATTTCCCTCTGTATTAGAGACTCTAGAAAGCAAGAGCGTGCTTCTTCCTCAAAAGCAGAGTGTGTTTCATGGATGAGAACTGTGCTGTGTGTTTCCCTTCAGAAACAGAGTTCAATGCCAGGTTCTGTGTCTTCCTACAAGCAAGACTTCGTTTCAGGTAAATGCAGTCACTTTTCAGCCCTAACGAAGCTACATTGTACACGAAGCTCACACGTTTCTTGCTCTTAAGTGAAAAGCATTGGATGTTAGAGGACCTGTGGTTTTTATCAGTTTCAGAAACAGAGTTGAACTAGATATGGTCCGTGTGTGTAGGAAACACAGTTCTTTGTTCTGAGCACACTCACATTTCCCTCTGTAATTAGAGACTCTAGAAAGCAAGAGCGTGCTTCTTGCTCTAAAGCAGAGTGTGTTTCATGGATGAGAACTGTGCTGTGTGTTTCCCTTCAGAAACGGAGTTCAACGCCAGGCTCTGTGTCCTCCTACAAGCAAGGCTTCGTTTCAGTTAAACGCAGTGACTTTTCAGCTCAAAGGAAGCTACAATGCTCACGAAGCTCACACGTTTCTCATTCTGAACTGAAAAGCATTGGATGTTAGAGGGCCTGTGGTTTGTATCAGTTTCAGAAGCAGTGTTGAACTAGATATGGTCCATGTGTGTAGGAAACACAGTTCTTTTGTTCTGAGCACACTCACGTTTCTCTCTGTATTAGAGACTCTAGAAAGCAAGAGCGTGCTTCTTGCTCTAAAGCAGAGTGTGTTTCATGGATGAGAACTGTGCTGTGTGTTTCCCTTCAGAAACGGAGTTCAATGCCAGGCTCTGTGTCTTCCTACAAGCAAGACTTCGTTTCACGTAAACACAGTCACTTTTCAGCTCAAACGAAGCTACATTGTTCACGAAGCTGGCATGTCTCTTGCTTTTAACTGAAAAGCATTGGATGTTAGAGGACCAGTGGTTTGTATCAGTTTCAGAAGCAGAGTTGAACTAGATATGGTCCGTGTGTAGGAAACACAGTTCTTTTTTTCAGAGCACACTCACGTTTCCCGGCTTGTTAGAGACTCTAGAAAGCAAGAGCGTGCTTCTTGCTCTAAAGCAGAGTGTGTTTCATGGATGAGAACTGTGCTGTGTGTTTCCCTTCAGAAACAGAGTTCAATGCCAGTCTCTGTGTCTTCCTACAAGCAAGACTTCGTTTCATGTAAACACAGTCACTTTTCAGCTCAAACGAAGCTACAATATTCAGGAAGCTCACACATTTCTCGCTCTGAACTGAAAAGCATTGGATGTTAGAGGGCCTGTGGTTTGTATCAGTTTCAGAAGCAGAGTTGAACGAGATATGGTCCGTGTGTGTAGGAAACACAGTTCTTTTGTTCTGAGCACACTCACATTTCCCTCCGTATTAGAGACTCTAGAAAGCAAGAGCGTGCTTCTTGCTCAAAAGCAGAGTGTGTTTCAGGGATGAGAACTGTGCTGTGTGTTTCCCTTCAGAAACAGAGTTCAATGCCAGGATCTGTGTCTTCCTACAAGCAAGACGTCGTTTCAGGTAAATGCAGTCACTTTTCAGCCCTAACGAAGCTACATTGTACACGAAGCTCACACGTTTCTTGCTCTGAACTGAAAAGCATTGGATGTTAGAGGACCTGTGGTTTTTATCAGTTTCAGAAACAGAGTTGAACTAGATATGGTCCGTGTGTGTAGGAAACACAGTTCTTTGTTCTGAGCACACTCACATTTCCCTCTGTAATTAGAGACTCTAGAAAGCAAGAGCGTGCTTCTTGCTCTAAAGCAGAGTGTGTTTCATGGATGAGAACTGTGCTGTGTGCTTCCCTTCAGAAACGGAGTTCAACGCCAGGCTCTGTGTCCTCCTACAAGCAAGGCTTCGATTCAGTTTAACGCAGTGACTTTTCAGCTCAAAGGAAACTACAATGCTCACGAAGCTCACACGTTTCTCATTCTGAACTGAAAAGCATTGTATGTTAGAGGGCCTGTGGTTTGTATCAGTTTCAGAAACAGAGTTGAACTAGATATGGTCCGTGTGTGTAGGAAACACAGTTCTTTTGTTCTGAGCACACTCATGTTTCCCGCCTTATTAGAGACTCTAGAAAGCAAGAGCGTGCTTCTTGCTCTAAAGCAGAGTGTGTTCATGGATGAGAACTGTGCTGTGTGTTTCCCTTCAGAAACGGAGTTCAATGCCAGGCTCTGTGTCTTCCTACAAGCAAGACTTCGTTTAACGTAAACACAGTCACTTTTCAGCTCAAACGAAGCTACATTGTTCACGAAGCTGGCATGTCTCTTGCTTTTAACTGAAAAGCATTGGATGTTAGAGGACCAGTGGTTTGTATCAGTTTCAGAAGCAGAGTTGAACTAGATATGGTCCGTGTGTAGGAAACACAGTTCTTTTTTTCAGAGCACACTCACGTTTCCCGGCTTGTTAGAGACTCTAGAAAGCAAGAGTATGCTTCTTGCTCTAAAGCAGAGTGTGTTTCATGGATGAGAACTGTGCTGTGTGTTTCCCTTCAGAAACAGAGTTCAATGCCAGTGTCTGTGTCTTCCTACAAGCAAGACTTCGTTTCATGTAAACACAGTCACTTTTCAGCTCAAACGAAGCTACAATATTCAGGAAGCTCACACATTTCTCGCTCTGAACTGAAAAGCATTGGATGTTAGAGGGCCTGTGGTTTGTATCAGTTTCAGAAGCAGAGTTGAACGAGATATGGTCCGTGTGTGTAGGAAACACAGTTCTTTTGTTCTGAGCACACTCACATTTCCCTCTGTATTAGAGACTCTAGAAAGCAAGAGCGTGCTTCTTGCTCAAAAGCAGAGTGTGTTTCATGGATGAGAACTGTGCTGTGTGTTTCCCTTCAGAAACAGAGTTCAATGCCAGGATCTGTGTCTTCCTACAAGCAAGACGTCGTTTCAGGTAAATGCAGTCACTTTTCAGCCCTAACGAAGCTACATTGTACACGAAGCTCACACGTTTCTTGCTCTGAACTGAAAAGCATTGGATGTTAGAGGACATGTGGTTTTTATCAGTTTCAGAAACAGAGTTGAACTAGATATGGTCCGTGTGTAGGAAACACAGTTCTTTGTTCTGAGCACACTCACATTTCCCTCTGTAATTAGAGACTCTAGAAAGCAAGAGCGTGCTTCTTGCTCTAAAGCAGAGTGTGTTTCATGGATGAGAACTGTGCTGTGTGCTTCCCTTCAGAAACGGAGTTCAACGCCAGGCTCTGTGTCCTCCTACAAGCAAGGCTTCGTTTCAGTTTAACGCAGTGACTTTTCAGCTCAAAGGAAACTACAATGCTCACGAAGCTCAAACGTTTCTCATTCTGAACTGGAAAGCATTGGATGTTAGAGGGCCTGTGGTTTGTATCAGTTTCAGAAACAGAGTTGAACTAGATATGGTCCGTGTGTGTAGGAAACACAGTTCTTTTGTTCTGAGCACACTCATGTTTCCCGCCTTATTAGAGACTCTAGAAAGCAAGAGCGTGCTTCTTGCTCTAAAGCAGAGTGTGTTTCATGGATGAGAACTGTGCTGTGTGTTTCCCTTCAGAAACAGAGTTCAATGCCAGGTTCTGTGTCTTCCTACAAGCAAGACTTCGTTTCAGGTAAATGCAGTCACTTTTCAGCCCTAACGAAGCTACATTGTACACGAAGCTCACACGTTTCTTGCTCTTAAGTGAAAAGCATTGGATGTTAGAGGACCTGTGGTTTTTATCAGTTTCAGAAACAGAGTTGAACTAGATATGGTCCGTGTGTGTAGGAAACACAGTTCTTTGTTCTGAGCACACTCACATTTCCCTCTGTAATTAGAGACTCTAGAAAGCAAGAGCGTGCTTCTTGCTCTAAAGCAGAGTGTGTTTCATGGATGAGAACTGTGCTGTGTGTTTCCCTTCAGAAACGGAGTTCAACGCCAGGCTCTGTGTCCTCCTACAAGCAAGGCTTCGTTTCAGTTAAACGCAGTGACTTTTCAGCTCAAAGGAAGCTACTATGCTCACGAAGCTCACACGTTTCTCATTCTGAACTGAAAAGCATTGGATGTTAGAGGGCCTGTGGTTTGTATCAGTTTCAGAAGCCGTGTTGAACTAGATATGGTCCATGTGTGTAGGAAACACAGTTCTTTTGTTCTGAGCACACTCACGTTTCTCTCTGTATTAGAGACTCTAGAAAGCAAGAGCGTGCTTCTTGCTCTAAAGCAGAGTGTGTTTCATGGATGAGAACTGTGCTGTGTGTTTCCCTTCAGAAACGGAGATCAATGCCAGGCTCTGTGTCTTCCTACAAGCAAGACTTCGTTTCACGTAAACACAGTCACTTTTCAGCTCAAACGAAGCTACATTGTTCACGAAGCTGGCATGTCTCTTGCTTTTAACTGAAAAGCATTGGATGTTAGAGGACCAGTGGTTTGTATCAGTTTCAGAAGCAGAGTTGAACTAGATATGGTCCGTGTGTAGGAAACACAGTTCTTTTTTTCAGAGCACACTCACGTTTCCCGGCTTGTTAGAGACTCTAGAAAGCAAGAGCATGCTTTTTGCTCTAAAGCAGAGTGTGTTTCATGGATGAGAACTGTGCTGTGTGTTTCCCTTCAGAAACAGAGTTCAATGCCAGTCTCTGTGTCTTCCTACAAGCAAGACTTCGTTTCATGTAAACACAGTCACTTTTCAGCTCAAACGAAGCTACAATATTCAGGAAGCTCACACATTTCTCGCTCTGAACTGAAAAGCATTGGATGTTAGAGGGCCTGTGGTTTGTATCAGTTTCAGAAGCAGAGTTGAACGAGATATGGTCCGTGTGTGTAGGAAACACAGTTCTTTTGTTCTGAGCACACTCACATTTCCCTCTGTATTAGAGACTCTAGAAAGCAAGAGCGTGCTTCTTGCTCAAAAGCAGAGTGTGTTTCATGGATGAGAACTGTGCTGTGTGTTTCCCTTCAGAAACAGAGTTCAATGCCAGGATCTGTGTCTTCCTACAAGCAAGACGTCGTTTCAGGTAAATGCAGTCACTTTTCAGCCCTAACGAAGCTACATTGTACACGAAGCTCACACGTTTCTTGCTCTGAACTGAAAAGCATTGGATGTTAGAGGACATGTGGTTTTTATCAGTTTCAGAAACAGAGTTGAACTAGATATGGTCCGTGTGTAGGAAACACAGTTCTTTGTTCTGAGCACACTCACATTTCCCTCTGTAATTAGAGACTCTAGAAAGCAAGAGCGTGCTTCTTGCTCTAAAGCAGAGTGTGTTTCATGGATGAGAACTGTGCTGTGTGCTTCCCTTCAGATACGGAGTTCAACGCCAGGCTCTGTGTCCTCCTACAAGCAAGGCTTCGTTTCAGTTTAACGCAGTGACTTTTCAGCTCAAAGGAAACTACAATGCTCACGAAGCTCAAACGTTTCTCATTCTGAACTGGAAAGCATTGGATGTTAGAGGGCCTGTGGTTTGTATCAGTTTCAGAAACAGAGTTGAACTAGATATGGTCCGTGTGTAGGAAACACAGTTCTTTTGTTCTGAGCACACTCATGTTTCCCGCCTTATTAGAGACTCTAGAAAGCAAGAGCGTGCTTCTTGCTCTAAAGCAGAGTGTGTTTCATGGATGAGAACTGTGCTGTGTGTTTCCCTTCAGAAACAGAGTTCAATGCCAGGTTCTGTGTCTTCCTACAAGCAAGACTTCGTTTCAGGTAAATGCAGTCACTTTTCAGCCCTAACGAAGCTACATTGTACACGAAGCTCACACGTTTCTTGCTCTTAAGTGAAAAGCATTGGATGTTAGAGGACCTGTGGTTTTTATCAGTTTCAGAAACAGAGTTGAACTAGATATGGTCCGTGTGTGTAGGAAACACAGTTCTTTGTTCTGAGCACACTCACATTTCCCTCTGTAATTAGAGACTCTAGAAAGCAAGAGCGTGCTTCTTGCTCTAAAGCAGAGTGTGTTTCATGGATGAGAACTGTGCTGTGTGTTTCCCTTCAGAAACGGAGTTCAACGCCAGGCTCTGTGTCCTCCTACAAGCAAGGCTTCGTTTCAGTTAAACGCAGTGACTTTTCAGCTCAAAGGAAGCTACTATGCTCACGAAGCTCACACGTTTCTCATTCTGAACTGAAAAGCATTGGATGTTAGAGGGCCTGTGGTTTGTATCAGTTTCAGAAGCCGTGTTGAACTAGATATGGTCCATGTGTGTAGGAAACACAGTTCTTTTGTTCTGAGCACACTCACGTTTCTCTCTGTATTAGAGACTCTAGAAAGCAAGAGCGTGCTTCTTGCTCTAAAGCAGAGTGTGTTTCATGGATGAGAACTGTGCTGTGTGTTTCCCTTCAGAAACGGAGATCAATGCCAGGCTCTGTGTCTTCCTACAAGCAAGACTTCGTTTCACGTAAACACAGTCACTTTTCAGCTCAAACGAAGCTACAATATTCAGGAAGCTCACACATTTCTCGCTCTGAACTGAAAAGCATTGGATGTTAGAGGACATGTGGTTTTTATCAGTTTCAGAAACAGAGTTGAACTAGATATGGTCCGTGTGTGTAGGAAACACAGTTCTTTGTTTGAGCACACTCACATTTCCCTCTGTAATTAGAGACTCTAGAAAGCAAGAGCATGCTTCTTGCTCTAAAGCAGAGTGTGTTTCATGGATGAGAACTGTGCTGTGTGTTTCCCTTCAGAAACGGAGTTCAACTCCAGGTTCTGTGTCCTCCTACAAGCAAGAATTCGTTTCAGGTAAACGCAGTCACTTTTCAGCTCAAACGAAGCAACATTTTTCACGAAGCTCACACGTTTCTCTCTTTTAACTGAAAAGCATTGGATGTTAGAGGACCTGTGGTTTGTATCAGTTTCAGAAGCAGTGTTGAACTAGATATGGTCCGTGTGTGTAGGAAACACAGTCTTTTGTTCTGAGCACACTCACGTTTTCCGTTTTATTAGAGACACTAGAAAGCAAGATCGTGCTTCTTGCTCTAAAGCAGAGTGTGTTTCATGGATGAGAACTGTGCTGTGTGTTTCCCTTCAGAAACGGAGTTCAATGCTAGGCTCTGTGTCTTCCTACAAGCAAGACTTCGTTTCAGGTAAACGCAGTCACTTTTCACCTCAAACGAAGCTACATTGTTCACGAAGCTCACAAGTTTCTCGCTCTTAACTGAAAAGCATTGGATGTTAGGAGACCTGTGGTTTGTATCACTTTCAGAAACAGGGTTGAACTAGACATGGTCCGTGTGTGTAGGAAACACAGTTCTTTTGTTCTGAGCACACTCACGGTTCCCTCTGTGTTAGAGACTCTAGACAGCAAGAGCGTGCTTCTTGCTCTAAAGCAGAGTGTGTTTCATGGATAAGAACTGTGCTGTGTGTTTCCCTTCAGAAACAGAGTTCAATGCCAGGCTCTGTGTCTTCCTACAAGCAAGACTTCGTTTCATGTAAACACAGTCACTTTTCAGCTCAAACGAAGCTACAATATTCAGGAAGCTCACACATTTCTCGCTCTGAACTGAAAAGCATTGGATGTTAGAGGGCCTGTGGTTTTTATCAGTTTCAGAAACTGAGTGAACTAGATATGGTCCGTGTGTGTAGGAAACACAGTTCTTTTTTTCTGAGCACACTCACGTTTCCCGGCTTGTTAGAGACTCTAGAAAGCAAGAGCGTGCTTCTTGCTCTAAAGCAGAGTGTGTTTCATGGATGAGAACTGTGCTGTGTGTTTCCCTTCAGAAACGGAGTTCAACTCCAGGTTCTGTGTCCTCCTACAAGCAAGGCTTCGTTTCAGGTAAACGCAGTCACTTTTGAGCTCAAACGAAGCTACAATGCTCACGAAGCTAACACGTTTCTCATTCTGAACTGAAAAGCATTGGATGTTATAGGGCCTGTGGTTTGTATCAGTTTCAGAAGCAGAGTTGAACTAGATATGGTCCGTGTGTGTAGGAAACACAGTTCTTTTGTTCTGAACACACTCATGTTTCCCGCCATTTTAGAGACTCTAGAAAGCAAGAGCGTGCTTCTTGCTCTAAAGCAGAGTGTGTTTCATGGATGAGAATTGTGCTGTGTGTTTCCCTTCAGAAACGGAGTTGAATTCCAGGCTCTGTGTCTTCCTACAAGCAAGACTTCGTTTCAGGTAAATGCAGTCACTTTTCAGCTCAAACGAAGATACATTGTTCACGAAGCTCACATGCTTCTCGCTCTTAACTGAAAAGCATTGGATGTTAGAGGACCTGTGGTTTGTATCAGTTTCAAAAACAGGGTTGAACTAGATATGGTCCGTGTGTGTAGGAAACACAGTTCTTTTGTCTGAGCACACTCACGTTTTCCTCTGTATTAGAGACTCTAGAAAGCAAGAGCGTGCTTCTTGCTCTAAAGCAGAGTGTGTTTCATGGATGAGAACTGTGCTGTGTGTTTCCCTTCAGAAACGGAGTTCAATGCCAGGCTCTGTGTCTACCTACAAGCAAGACTTCGTTTCAGGTAAACGCAGTCACTTTTCAGCTCAAACAAAGCTACATTGTTCACGAAGGTCGTATGTTTCTTGCTCTTAACTGAAAAGCATTGGATGTTAGAAGACCTGTGGTTTGTATCAGTTTCAGAAGCAGAATTGAACTATATATGGTCCGTGTGTGTAGGAAACACAGTTCTTTTGTTCTGTGCACACTAACGTTCCCCGGCTTGTTAGAGATTCTAGAAAGCAAGAGCGTGCTTCTTGCTCTAAAGTAGAATGTGTTTCATGGATGAGAACTATGCTGTGTGTTTCCCTTCAGAGACAGAGTTCAATGCCAGGCTCTGTGTCTTCCTACAAGCAAGACTTCATTTCATGTAAACACAGTCACTTTTCAGCTCAAACGCAGCTACAATATTCAGGAAGCTCACACATTTCTCGCTTTGAACTGAAAAGCATTGGATGTTAGAGGGGCTGTGGTTTGTATCAGTTTCAGAAGCAGAGTTGAACTAGATATGGTCCGTGTGTGTAGGAAACACAGTTCTTTTGTCTGAGCACACTCACGTTTCCCTCTGTATTAGAGACTCTAGAAAGCAAGAGCGTGCTTCTTGCTCTAAAGCAGAGTGTGTTTCATGGATGAGAACTATGCTGTGTGTTTCCCTTCAGAGACAGAGTTCAATGCCAGGCTCTGTGTCTTCCTACAAGCAAGACTTCATTTCATGTAAACACAGTCACTTTTCAGCTCAAACGAAGCTACAATGTTCAGGAAGCTCACACATTTCTCGCTCTGAACTGAAAAGCATTGGATGTTATAGGGCCTGTGGTTTGTATCAGTTTCAGAAACAGAGTTGAACTTGATATGGTCCGTGTGTGTAGGAAACACAGTTCTTTTGTTCTGAGCACACTCACGTTTCCCGCCTTATTAGAGACCCTAGAAAGCAAGAGCGTGCTTCTTGCTCTAAAGCAGAGTGTGTTTCATGGATGAGAACTGTGCTGTGTGTTTCCCTTCAGAAACGGAGTTCAATGCCAGGCTCTGTGTCTTCCTACAAGCAAGAATTCGTTTCAGGTAAACGCAGTCACTTTTCAGCTCAAACGAAGCAACATTGTTGACAAAGCTCACACGTTTCTCGCTCTTAACTGAAAAGCATTGGATGTTAGAGGACCTGTGGTTTGTATCAGTTTCAGAAGCAGTGTTGAACTAGATATGGTCCGTGTGACTAGGAAACACAGTTCTTTTGTTCTGAGCACACTCACGTTTCCCTCTGTATTAGAGACTCTAGAAAGCAAGAGCGTGCTTCTTGCTCTAAAGCAGAGTGCGTTTCATGGATGAGAACTGTGCTGTGTGTTTCCCTTCAGAAACGGAGTTCAATGCCTGGCTCTGTGTCTTCCTACAAGCAAGACTTCGTTTCAGGTAAACGCAGTCATTTTTCAGCTCAAACAGAGCTACATTGTTCACGAAGCTCACATATTTCTTGCTCTTAAATGAAAAGCATTGGATGTTAGAGGGCCTGTGGTTTGTATCAGTTTCAGAAGCAGAGTTGAACTAGATATGGACCGTGTGTGTAGGAAACACAGTTCTTTTGTTCTGAGCACACTAACTTTCTCCGGCTTGTTAGAGATTCTAGAAAGCAAGAGCGTGCTTCTTGCTCTAAAGCAGAGTGTGTTTCATGGATGAGAACTATGCTGTGTGTTTCCCTTCAGAGACAGAGTTCAATGCCAGGCTCTGTGTCTTCCTACAAGCAAGACTTCATTTCATGTAAACACAGTCACTTTTCAGCTCAAACGAAGCTACAATGTTCCAGGAGCTCACACATTTCTCGCTCTGAACTGAAAAGCATTGGATGTTAGAGGGCCTGTCGTTTGTATCAGTTTTAGAAGCAGAGTTGAACTAGACATGGTCTGTCTGTGTAGGAAACACAGTTCTTTTGTTCTGAGCACACTCACATTTCCATCTGTATTAGAGATTCTAGAAACAAGAGCGTGCCTCTTGCTCTAAAGCAGAGTGTGATCATGGATGAGAACTGTGCTGTGTGTTTCCCTTCAGAAACGGAGTTCAATGCCATGCTCTGTGTCCTCCTACAAGCAAGGCTTCGTTTGAGGTAAACGCACTCACTTTTCAGCTCAAACGAATCTACATTGTTCACGAAGCTCACACGTTTCTTGCTCTAAACTGAAAAGCATTGGATGTTAGAGGTATTTTGGTTTGTATCAGTTTCAGAAGCACAGTTGAACTAGATATGGTCCGTGTGTGTAGGAAACACAGTTCTTTTGTTCTGAGCAAACTCACGTTTCCCTCTGTATTAGAGACTCTAGAAAGCAAGAGTGTGCTTCTTGCCCTAAAGCAGACTGTGTTTCATGGATGAGAACTGTGCTGTATGTTTCTCTTCAGAAACGGAGTTCAATGCCAGGCTATGTGTCTTCCTACAAGCAAGACTTCTTTTCAGGTAAATGCAGTCACTTTTCAGCCCTAACGAAGCTACATTGTACACGAAGCTCACACGTTTCTTGCTCTTAACTGAAAAGCATTGGATGTTAGAGGACCTGTGGTTTTTATCAGTTTCAGAAACAGAGTTGAACTAGATTTGGTCCGTGTGTGTAGGAAACACAGTTCTTTGTTCTGAGCACACTCACATTTCCCTCTGTAATTAGAGACTCTAGAAAGTAAGAGCGTGCTTCTTGCTCTAAAGCAGTGTGTGTTTCATGGATGAGAACTGTGCTGTGTGTTTCCCTTCAGAAATGGAGTTCAATGCCAGGCTCTGTGTCTTCCTACAAGCAAGACTTCGTTTCACGTAAACACAGTCACTTTTCAGCTCAAACGAAGCTACATTGTTCACTAAGCTCGCATGTCTCTTGCATTTAACTGAAAATCATTGGATGTTAGAGGACCAGTGGTTTGTATCAGTTTCAGGAGCAGATTTGAACTAGATATGGTCCGTGTGTGTAGGAAACACAGTTCTTTTGTTCTGAGCACACTCACGTTTCCCTCAGTATTAGAGACTCTAGAAAGCAAGTGCGTGCTTCTTGCCCTAAAGCAGAGTGTGTTTCATGGATGAGAACTGTGCTGTGTGTTTCCCCTTCAGAAACGGAGTTCAATGCCAGGCTCTGTGTCTTCCTACAAGCAAGACTTTGTTTCAGGTAAACCCAGTCACTTTTCAGCTCAAACGAAGCTACAATGTTCACGAAGCTCACACGTTTCTCGCTCTGAACTGAAAAGCATTGGATGTTAGAGGGCCTGTGGTTTGTATCAGTTTCAGAAGCAGAGTTGAACTAGATATGGCCCGTGTGTAGGAAACACAGTTCTTTTGCTCTGAGCACACTCACGTTTCCCGGTTTATTAGAGAATCTAGAAAGCAAGAGCATGCTTCTTGCTCTAAAGCAGAGTGTGTTTCATTGATGAGAACTGTGCTGTGTGTTTCCCTTCAGAAATGGAGTTCAATGCCAGGCTCTGTGTCTTCCTACAAGCAAGACTTCGTTTCAGGTAGACGCAGTCAGTTTTCAGCTCAAAGAAAGCTACATTGTTCACGAAGCTCACACGTTTCTCGCTCTTAACAGAAAAGCATTGGATGTTAGAGGACCTGTGGTTTGTATCACTTTCAGAAACAGAGTTGAACTAGATATGGTCCGTGTGTGTAGGAAACACAGTTCTTTTGTTCTCAGCACACTCACGTTTCGTCAGTATTAGAGACTCTAGAAAGCAAGAGCGTGCTTCTTGCCCTAAAGCAGAGTGTGTTTCATGGATGAGAACTGTGCTGTGTGTTTCCCCTTCAGAAACGGAGTTCAATGCCAGGCTCTGTGTCTTCCTACAAGCAAGACTTCGTTTCAGGTAAACGCAGTCACTTTTCAGCTCAAACAAAGCTACATTGTTCACGAAGCTCGTATGTTTCTTGCTCTTAACTGAAAAGCATTGGATGTTAGAAGACCTGTGGTTTGTATCAGTTTCAGAAGCAGAGTTGAACTATATATGGTCCGTGTGTGTTGGAAACACAGTTCATTTGTTCTGAGCACACTATCTTTCTCCGGCTTGTTAGAGATTCTAGAAAGCAAGAGCGTGCTTCTTGCTCTAAAGCAGAGTGTGTTTCATGGATGAGAACTATGCTGTGTGTTTCCCTTCAGAGACAGAGTTCAATGCCAGGCTCTGTGTCTTCCTACAAGCAAGACTTCATTTCATGTAAACACAGTCACTTTTCAGCTCAAACGAAGCTACAATGTTCCAGGAGCTCACACATTTCTCGCTCTGAACTGAAAAGCATTGGATGTTAGAGGGCCTGTGGTTTGTATCAGTTTTAGAAGCAGAGTTGAACTAGACATGGTCTGTCTGTGTAGGAAACACAGTTCTTTTGTTCTGAGCACACTCACATTTCCATCTGTATTAGAGATTCTAGAAACAAGAGCGTGCCTCTTGCTCTAAAGCAGAGTGTGTTCATGGATGAGAACTGTGCTGTGTGTTTCCCTTCAGAAACGGAGTTCAATGCCAGGCTCTGTGTCCTCCTACAAGCAAGGCTTCGTTTGAGGTAAACGCACTCACTTTTCAGCTCAAACGAATCTACATTGTTCACGAAGCTCACACGTTTCTTGCTCTAAACTGAAAAGCATTGGATGTTAGAGGTCCTTTGGTTTGAATCAGTTTCAGAAGCACAGTTGAACTAGATATGGTCCGTGTGTGTAGGAAACACAGTTCTTTTGTTCTGAGCAAACTCACGTTTCCCTCTGTATTAGAGACTCTAGAAAGCAAGAGTGTGCTTCTTGCCCTAAAGCAGACTGTGTTTCATGGATGAGAACTGTGCTGTATGTTTCTCTTCAGAAACGGAGTTCAATGCCAGGCTATGTGTCTTCCTACAAGCAAGACTTCTTTTCAGGTAAATGCAGTCACTTTTCAGCCCTAACGAAGCTACATTGTACACGAAGCTCACACGTTTCTTGCTCTTAACTGAAAAGCATTGGATGTTAGAGGACCTGTGGTTTTTATCAGTTTCAGAAACAGAGTTGAACTAGATTTGGTCCGTGTGTGTAGGAAACACAGTTCTTTGTTCTGAGCACACTCACATTTCCCTCTGTAATTAGAGACTCTAGAAAGTAAGAGCGTGCTTCTTGCTCTAAAGCAGTGTGTGTTTCATGGATGAGAACTGTGCTGTGTGTTTCCCTTCAGAAATGGAGTTCAATATCAGGCTCTGTGTCTTCCTACAAGCAAGACTTCGTTTCACGTA
This sequence comes from Onychomys leucogaster, assembly GCA_949786385.1. Lineage (NCBI taxonomy): Eukaryota > Metazoa > Chordata > Mammalia > Rodentia > Cricetidae > Onychomys > Onychomys leucogaster. The sequence continues at coordinate 113,102 of CATKUP010000599.1, forward strand.
AACACAGTCACTTTTCAGCTCAAACGAAGCTACATTGTTCACTAAGCTCGCATGTCTCTTGCATTTAACTGAAAATCATTGGATGTTAGAGGACCAGTGGTTTGTATCAGTTTCAGAAGCAGAGTTGAACTAGATATGGTCCGTGTGTGTAGGAAACACAGTTCTTTTGTTCTGAGCACACTCACGTTTCCCTCAGTATTAGAGACTCTAGAAAGCAAGTGCGTGCTTCTTGCCCTAAAGCAGAGTGTGTTTCATGGATGAGAACTGTGCTGTGTGTTTCCCCTTCAGAAACGGAGTTCAATGCCAGGCTCTGTGTCTTCCTACAAGCAAGACTTCGTTTCAGGTAAACCCAGTCACTTTTCAGCTCAAACGAAGCTACAATGTTCACGAAGCTCACACGTTTCTCGCTCTGAACTGAAAAGCATTGGATGTTAGAGGGCCTGTGGTTTGTATCAGTTTCAGAAGCAGAGTTGAACTAGATATGGTCCGTGTGTAGGAAACACAGTTCTTTTGCTCTGAGCACACTCACGTTTCCCGGTTTATTAGAGAATCTAGAAAGCAAGAGCATGCTTCTTGCTCTAAAGCAGAGTGTGTTTCATTGATGAGAACTGTGCTGTGTGTTTCCCTTCAGAAATGGAGTTCAATGCCAGGCTCTGTGTCTTCCTACAAGCAAGACTTCGTTTCAGGTAGACGCAGTCAGTTTTCAGCTCAAAGAAAGCTACATTGTTCACGAAGCTCACACGTTTCTCGCTCTTAACAGAAAAGCATTGGATGTTAGAGGACCTGGGGTTTGTATCACTTTCAGAAACAGAGTTGAACTAGATATGGTCCGTGTGTGTAGGAAACACAGTTCTTTTGTTCTCAGCACACTCACGTTTCCCTCAGTATTAGAGACTCTAGAAAGCAAGTGCGTGCTTCTTGCCCTAAAGCAGAGTGTGTTTCATGGATGAGAACTGTGCTGTGTGTTTCCACTTCAGAAACGGAGTTCAATGCCAGGCTCTGTGTCTTCCTACAAGCAAGACTTCGTTTCAGGTAAACCCAGTCACTTTTCAGCTCAAACGAAGCTACAATGTTCACAAAGCTCACACGTTTCTCGCTCTGAACTGAAAAGCATTGGATGTTAGAGGGCCTGTGGTTTGTATCAGTTTCAGAAGCAGAGTTGAACTAGATATGGTCCGTGTGTAGGAAACACAGTTCTTTTGCTCTGAGCACACTCACGTTTCCCGGTTTATTAGAGAATCTAGAAAGCAAGAGCATGCTTCTTGCTCTAAAGCAGAGTGTGTTTCATTGATGAGAACTGTGCTGTGTGTTTCCCTTCAGAAATGGAGTTCAATGCCAGGCTCTGTGTCTTCCTACAAGCAAGACTTCGTTTCAGGTAAACGCAGTCACATTTCAGCTCAAAGGAACCTACATTGTTCACGAAGCTCACATGTTTCTTGCTCTTAATTGAAAAGCATTGGGTGTTAGAGGACCTGTGGTTTGTATCAGTTTAAGAAACAGAGTTGAACTAGATATGGTCCGTGGGTGTAGGAAACACAGTTCTTTTGTTCTGAGCAGACTCACGTTTCCTTCTGTATTAGAGACTCTAGAAAGCAAGAGCATGCTTCTTGCTCTAAAATAGAGTGTGTTTCATTGATGACAACTGTGCTGTGTGTTTCCCTTCAGAAACGGAGTTCAATGCCAGGCTCTGTGTCTTCCTACAAGCAAGACTTCGTTTCAGGTAAACGCAGTCACTTTTCAGCTCAAACGAAGTTACATTGTTCACAAAGCTGACACGATTCTCGCTCTGAAATGAAAAGCATTGGATGTTCGAGGACCTGTGGTTTGTATCAGTTTCAGAAATAGAGTTGAACTAGATATGGTCCGTGTGTGTAGGATTCACAGTTCTTTTGTTCTGAG